>CM069450.1:32857692-32891234 GCA_035610835.1 Ophiura sarsii | reverse complement strand
GATATCAATTAGCCTCTTGCCCAAATGATCGTCGTGGTTAAGCAGTCCAGGCAAATGACCAAATCTGGAAATCAGGTTATATTTCCAAATCTGGAAATGCAGTGATAAATTAATTTTGCAGGTGGTTATTTTTTTTGTGTGTGAATTGTCAAAGGGCATTACTAATTTTGTGGATACTTATATTTTGTGATTCGAAACCATACAAACATGTCATAAATATACTGACATTTTTTTTGTCATAAATATACTGACATTTTTTTTTTTAGGTAATTATTTTCGCGAATTTAAGCACTAGCATTTTTTTTTTGCGCAATTAAATAGTTCGCAAAATTAGCAGTTTTCTGCCCAGGGACTGGTTATAAAAATGATTTAAAAAAGAAAGAAAAAGGACTGACTCATTCTCGGTAAATCATGTTTAAAAGAGAATTCACTAAATAACCACCGTGGCGTTTAATTATTGATCGTGCCCTTTTAGAAATAAAGGAATTAATTGATTAATTAATTAGGCATTATACCACGGCATGGTACTGGTATATTTGGTGCATAGTAACACTTTCCACGCGGCTTTAGTACAACTTTAAAACTCTTAGTCTTATCTCAAGATTTTATGAACCAAAGCTGGTAATATTCATTGTCAATGCATTTAGCATGGTGATTCCGAATGTGGTGGTAAATTTCCATTATGTTGACATTTTTTGGAACATTTTTATGCATTTAGTTGTAATGTCGTCTACAGACGCATGCCGCGTTGAGAGTGTAGGTATAATAGTGTATTAATAGCAGTATCAATATTGTATTGTGAATTTTTAATAGGCCATATATTGAAACCGTACGACAAGTCCTAAGAAATATATAAAATTGACCTACAGTGGTATCATTTAGATAGTAACATAAGACAAGACGATATTTTCATATTGCAGCATAATATCCATGAACGTATAAAATTGATGGTTGAGAGAAATTGATGCTTTGAATTTCAGGTCCAACAAGTTCTGTTGTTATTTATGTATTGCTGAAATTCAGTTTCACTATAGACCAAGTGTATATTTTGCAATTTTATGTGTGGGAATTGATTGATTCGTTTTATATGCTTTCTGTTTGATTGCACTCCATACTTAGTCTTCTTGCTTGCTACTATTCATATTGCTGTAGGATATTGCCTAACAGTAATATATTTTTGTCATATATTTAGGCCACAAATTTACCTGCTAAATTGTTGGTTTTTCTTTTGGCTGATACAGTTTTGGTTAGAAAGACTCAGAATTTCCGCTCACCCACCAATATCAATTTTGGGCGTTTTCCTTGTGAAATCAAGTTGTTGAAATAAATTCGAGTGCATTGTACTTGTTGAGTTTTATAAGCCTAATTTATTTAAAGTAACTTTAGTTATTGGGCGACCCAGGCAATAACACTCAGCATAATTGAATTGTTATTACCAGTTGCAGTGGTCTCTAGTAAACGACGGTATTTCACTACTATAATTTTCAATAGGCCTACAATTATATTTAGATAATCCACACAATTCGGGGGTAGATACGAGTTGTTAGTCTCATATTGAAAGTATAATCTGAGTTTTAGTACCAGTTATTATATATTGATAATGGCTGTTTGCCTCATACTACCTACCTGTACGCTCACAAACAAAATAATTAAATACTTACCATAGTAATAGTCTCTTATAGGTACCTATCTATTCAATAACCAATAGGCCTCAAATACTTATAATAGTTAGTGCTCCCCTTATCGGCTGACTTAATTAGCATAAACTCTGATTATTTTCAAATCACAGAGACTGGACGTCTCGTTTTGATAAACATCCATTGTCATGTAGGAATACTAGGATTGTGACAATACACTTTAAATTGTGGTATAAGTATAACCATAAAAACTTACCACCCAACCAGGCCTAGTAAAGTATTATATTCATAAAATTCACTCTCGATATTTAATAGTAGTTAAACTTCTAATTCTTGAATTTTATAGTACTTATTAATATTATTATACAATAGATTTTTTTTTATATATACATTTACGAATGACCTTTTCAACAGTAAGATGTAAATAGGCATTCATTGTTAATTTTCATTGTAACAATACACTTGAAATCGTGGTAGGTCTCGGCCTATTATAGTGCTATATTCATGAAATTCACCCTTGAGTTGGGCGACATCTAGTCTCTCACATTATATACTAGTAGCCTAGGTAAACTCCTAATCCTTGATTTTTAAATGAATTATTATTCTACGGTAGATATGTGGATGCATATATACTTTACAAATAACCTTTGTACATTAAAATATAGGCCTGCTACTATATTATTTTTAACACTAAACACTTAACATTAAGATATATAGGCCTACCAATAATTCTAACACTGACATTTACATTAAGATGGATAGGCATATTTCTTCAAGCAATTACTTATCTTTTTTTTCTTCTTCTTAATTATTAAGGTTATCTAATGTCTCTCTGGTGCAGAAAATGTAAAAAAGGATTAGAGAAATGACATGTTTATGTTATCCAATTGTTTAAATTAAATCAATATTATGTGTCCCATAATTCCTTCTGACGTGGGTGGGCAGTACTATAATACACCTATAGAGTTTGAGATGGTTCAACATTTCTCATTCAATATACAAATTGTAAAAATTGAAGGGATGAGAGGATATGTACAAACACCTTCTGGGTATAAACCGAAGGCACAATGGTCAGATGATGATATCAAGTTATCTAATGACCCGATTACCCCCCTCCCCCACATTCCATCCCCATTGTCCGTTACGGTAACACCAAATGCGGACAATGTGGATTTACCAAGACCCGACACACCACCGCGGTCACCGCGGATAGGAAGGTCAATGTCAATGATTTTCCAACTCATAAGTTTGTCTTTCAATATCTATAATTCTTATACTATAACTTCTTCCCTTGCTATAAACTAGTTCAGTTTATCTTTCTTTTAACTCTTGCTTCTTTTCTAGCTATAATTAGATTAATGATGTGAACAGGCTCTCGTGTGTCGAGTGCACTCTTTTGATATCTTTTAAGTGTCGGTAGCGGTACCCGGATGATCTTCTATTAATCACCTTATGTAGTTAGTTGGTGTGTGCCGAACTTTGTAATAGTTAAGTGTTTTTTTTCCGCAATCGCCGTATGCTTGTCTTTGGGATATTTTGTTTAAAAATAAATAATTAAAAAGTCCAACTAAAAGATAAATACAATTATATTTTGGGTCCGCCTTCAGGTGATGACCGGGCCTCAAAGGTCTCCAGTAATATACGTCGGTGGAGTAACATTAAAAATAAATAGTTACTAATAGTAGGCGAGATTCACACAATGGCGTGGCATGGGTGACCACTTACTTACACTGACTTCGTACATCATGTTAGCATAGAACATGCGGAAGACAGATGTATTGCAGCAGGTAACGCGGCGGTAGAATGCTTTATTAGTTTCAACGTGTCAGTGCATGGTAGCGCGTAGAGTGGTCATAGGCTCTTCAAAAGATATTGTGACCTTTTATTTTTTACATACGTTTTTTTTTAGAAGTGTTCCACATCACTTAGATTTATGTGTGTTAAAACCAGAATTTTTCCTCCGTACCAAGAAATTGGGTTGGGCTACTTCAGTAATTTCACGGCCGTAATTACGAGTAAGACCTATTTGACGTGCTAATAGTCCGCGTTTGTTAATTAAAGAAAATATAATATTCGACCATTGGTCGTCCTAATTAAAATTTGCAACATCTTTTGCTATACAGAATATCAATATTGATTGGTTATACGGTTCTTACGGTTAGAATTTACCGATTGCTAACACCGGTTCACTCACGGGTATACACATTGTGATTTTGATAATTGCATTCAGTTCTTCTTACACGTATAAATGCCTTAATTCATTGTCCATTCATCCACTTACTTACATCTATATGTACCACTTGACACACTCTCCATATTGTCGCCGTATTCTATATACGCTACTCCTTCGATAAATTTTTTAATGAATTTGCCTTCTCTTCTACCTTCTCTTCCCTCTCTCACTCAATCTTCCCCTAAAATGTCCGGGGTAAAACCCCGCAACAATTGCCCCTTCCCCTTCCCTTTTAATTTTTATAATTGCTGCATTCTGAAATAGGTTGAACTTGGACGTGAAAGCACCCTTTTCATCCTCAAATTTCGTTTCCGTTTCTGTTACATCACTCGAATGTCTCTCTAATGCACTCTATTACTACTTTCGTTTCTGTTCATCCCTTGAATGAATGACTAGCCAACCTTGGCTCATACTTTAATTTCGCTTTATTCTATCTTCGCCGACACGTCCACATTCAACAGTGCAACTACGCGCGGAGGAGTCTAAAATTTCCATATGATATGTATATATATTGTATAACAATAAGTTGAAATTATGTTTTATACCACGTAAATGCAAGTAATATAACTACCTCTAAGGCATAAGCCATCGGTGCTCATTGACATAGACAGAGGCTCACTACGTATACATGGTTATGATCACCAAATAGGTGTAAACATGTTGAAAAAGACCAAATATTATAAAAGTTATACTCACCATAATTTACCTCATTTTTATATATCTAATTTTATATATTAAATAACTAAATAAATAACTAGGAAACATTGTAAAACGGTAACGTGTGCCTATAGCACAGAGGAACTGTGAGTACGATACTCAGAGCAGACGTTACATATTAATTAAGACAACGTTAACAATGACAATAATTATGAAATACTATTTTCCTGGACAATTGGGCCGAATCACCATGTATTTTTTGGAAATTCTGAGATAAAAGTTAATAAAATAAAAAGCAATTAATTAATAATACGAGGACACTTGGATTTTCGTGACCAATATCAAAATAACATTAGATTGAACTTGTTACATAAGTTCATAGTATATAAACAACCAATTGGAAGGGAAAATAAATTGAAGAAAAGAAAAATAATAACGCAGGTTTATACATGAATAAGTTACATGTAATGCTCCGACGGTGGTATTAAGCCAACCGCATTATGGATGCAAAGCCAATAATTATGAAGTGCCTTGCTCTATTTACTCCTTATATCAAGAAGGGTTTATTAAATACATGGATGGGTTTCTATATACCTCCATCCCTGTGTTAAACAGTCTAAGTATGATCCATGAATGATCATTATTATAAGATCGTAATATGTACTACTAAACTTAAGAGATTTGTGGGTTAGGATATTTCCATGAATACTAATTTTTATTAAACCTACAAAAAAGGTACTACTAAAGTAAAGTAAGAAGGGGTAGGATATTTAACAGTGCCGCCAGCACACCTTAAGATCATTACATGCACTCTCTCTTAACTATGATTATTTGAGTTTATGTCGTCCCCTACAGATACCATTCCCTCAGAACTCACGTGTAAGTCGGCGTTCCAATTTTCGACCTGGCGAGGTACCTTTCATACTCGGGCAGGTCGATTATCAACGAGTTCGCCGACCAACCTATGTCATAAGAGGGAAGGTAGGACTTCGCGTTGTTCAGCACATAGCACGATGACTCCAGGCCACTGAGAAGTGATACGTTGTAGGTTACACTACGGCACGCGACCCGTTGGACAAGTGGAGATGACGAGTGGAGGAGAATGATTTAATCAGCGGGCCGTGCCGATGACGCCCTCCAGAAGGTGACAAAGTGCAAAATAATGCACATTTTGGTGCTAAGCCGCCAAAGACAGTAAAACACTATATTACATTGTTTAAAACAAACATGTAACATTGTTGAGTATTGCACTTAACAATAATTAGCTTACGTTAAATTGCCAGTCAAAGCGTGGAACCTTTGACCATCGGAACAGCTAATTTATTCCAATTCAGCTCATCTTGGGGCTGACCGTTAGCTTACGTTAAATTGCCAGTTAAGTGTGGGAACTTAGACCATCGGAACAGCTAACGTATCCCAACATCATACTGGAGAAAGCAGGTCAACAGAGAAGATGGCAGATCATCGACGGGTGTTCTACGGAACGACGGAGCGGACTACAAGTACAAGCAAAACGACGAACTACCGCAAGCAAATGAAGATCGGAGAGCTCATCATTCTACAACGACGCGCCAGGCAGAAAGGATCTTCGGGATAGGCGGTCTACGATCTACCGGAATCCGTGTTGCAGCGGGATGATGTCGAACTCTAAAATGGTCTCCACAATTGTATTATATAAGACTGACAACAGAAACAGATAATACAATGGACTAACGAGTTGCTTTTGGGTAGTTTTGGAAACTGAATTGATCTTGGAAGTTACAACTCCAAGTCATACCAAAAATTAAATTAACGCAACGTTATACGCTTGATTGTCTCTGCATATTAAAAATCTCATTTGTTTGAGTTTTAAAAACCAAATTGAACCCGTGTTTTCAGGTCTTTAAAACCTGAGGTTCAAAACTTGAGCATGATTAAACATGTTAATAGCATAGCTGCAGAACCGGTGCTGTTGAATAGGAAAATTCAAGGTTCTAGCAAGCAAAACAAAATGCTACCTACTAAACTTCCAAGAATTCCTGAAGCTAGACGATAAAGGCTGAACATTTCAAAATGAAGATTCCAGAGTCTAGCCTAAACGAACTATTAGACTACTATGTTCATGATATAATTTTTTTTCTTCGAAAACATACAAATGAATATGCTTCAATAGTTCAGAATTTTTGAAAAAGAGTGAGTTTACAACGGAAAATAGTTGACCCATTTTGGCAGTATTCAATTTGGACGAACATTTACAGGCATAACATCTTTGTTTTAATTTGGGTTTTATGATTGCTCTTTAATAATATATATATATAATAATGATTTTTTTTTTGGTGATGGACAGGACATCTCGATACCTTCTTACATCCCCGACTCTCGTTACACATCCGGTCAATAATGGGGACCATTAGTCGCTTAGGGGGGAAGTACTGTAAGAAGGTCATCAAAGATGTCCTGGTCATAGTACTTGGCTCACCCTGTCGAGTACTTGAGATGTGGGTCGTAGAGGGCTTCTCAGGTGTTACCTCTTCAAGATGGAGCCAGCCAATCAAGACTCATGGCTAGACGAGGGGGATGGCCTTAGGCCCATCTGATACCTCTGAAAGCCTATGGGTCTAGAAAAGGAGGCGGTTCCATCTGGGGAGGCGGAACCTGATAGGCACTAAAAGATCCCATGTTTCAAGACAGAGAGGGGTCAGTTTTACTGTCTCCATACTCCACGCCAGTCGTGCGAATAAAGTTAGTCATCAGAAGAAAGTCATCTAATAAAATAATGAGTGTGTAACAAACTAGTATCATCTCTCCGAGTCTCTGTATTTGTATTTGTATTTGTGCTACGCTGCGGACCCAACGTAAGATCTCACCCATCTTATACATATACGTTATCAACTCGTTATCACTACGTTGGCTGTACGTTTCCCCGACGGTCAGCCTACGTTCATCAACGTATACCAACTTAATAGTAACGTACCACTAACATAGTCAGCGTATGTCAACGTATATTTAACGTACCACAAACTTACCGGGAACTTATGCAGAACACGTTGAGTATGTCGAGAAATTTTGAGCATGCTCAATATTTTTTCGCGGGCTTGACGTGTTCCAAATTGTCACAGCGTATCACAGCGTGCTCTTAACGTAAACGACGTATCCCCAACGTACCCTAACTTATATCAGCATACACCAACGTACACCAACGTATTTTTCGATATTTCGCATACGTTGGCATACGTTGAGGCGATACGTTATGGTGTGACAGGGCCTTTAAATATTTTATGCAAGATATGTTCCGTTTAGACGTTATAGGCTAAAAATGCAGTGAATTACTGCCAAAGGTGGTTAACCACCCGGCCCGTTTTTGTAATACTCAATGGGCAAATTTCATTTCACCTTCTAAAAATACAAACCATTGGAGTCATGCAACTCAAAAAAATTCGCACTGTCACAAAAGGTTGCACGGTCACAAAATTTCGCAGTCCAAATAGCACAACAGTCAACAAATAATGCCCAATCATCAGTGTTTTCTGACCTAGGCCCTATTTTTAGCGTCCCGGTATTGCGAATTTAGCGTCCCGGTATTTGGAGCCAGGGGGGAAACTTGCCCCCCCCCCCCCCTCCGGTCGGTACGCCCCTGCCTTTGCATCTGACAGCTTTTGTAAAAATGTACAAAAATGGTGTCTTACAAATTTAAAACTATAACAGCAGAATAACACATGCGTTTATGGAATAAGCCTTTACAAATGCCTAATTTTACCTCAACAGTTTCTAAAGGGTATACAAATGCCTATGTAACTTTACCTCGACGGCTTTCTATTCAGCAGTTTACAAAATGTAAAACTGTACTGTGACTGCTTACAATCAATGACACCAGAGTCTGACATGCTTAAATTCTGACATGCATAACTTTAACACTTTCCACGTGGCAGGCATCTGCAGACGACATTCCAAAATTTCACAAAATCTCCGGGCAAAATCTGTTCTTGAAAGACACGTGTGTAGCGCGAATTTTTTTCTGCTTTAAGGCTATTTTCATGAAACTTGCCATTTTCTGTGTTATTTTCAGATGATATTCCTTGGCATGCTATTTTATACTACATTTGGTTTCAATTCCTACTGACTGACGTTTTGAAATTTTCTTTCAGTATTCGACTGATTACGTGTGCTGATATGGGAATTGATTTGACGTGTGATCGGCGGTGAAGATCCAATATAATACTGACTGCTTTGAATATTGGGAACATTGAGGAGCACATATAATTTTAAAGAATTGGTGGCAACTGGGTGCCCCACAATTTTGTCATTAGCCGCGCCTCTAGTACATTCTTTTAATTTTTGAGCATCGGTAAATGTTGTATATCCTTATGTACCAAACCTTTTAAATTGCCACAAAGATGCTAAATTCTTCCCATTTAATCAATGGTGTGCATTTGTTTCAAACTGCTAATCAAATTTTCCGCCGATTTTATTCGATGATATTTAATTTTAGAAACGCGCTCGTGATTATTTTTTGAGTCGTATTCAGATTAATTCATTCTTAATCCAAGTTCTCAGTCAATGCGTCATCAGTCAAGATAAAAAGAAATTATAGGCCTATGTACTAGATATTATCACTATACTACCCGTAACCCTTCATTCACTCACTACTAACAGATTTGGGGTTGCACTATCATTTATTGGGTAAAAGTGTATGCAGAGCTTGGTCATCATGCATGCCTCTGATGCCTGAACTCCGCTGCCACTGAAGGGTAGTAGATAATATCTAGATTATGGAGTTCAAGTAGTTGAAAGAGAAATGAGAACGAATTCCCCACCATCCATATCGGAATACTTCCAATCAAAGACGGATACGATTCAAAAAGTATTTGCATTAAATTGCTTTTCGGATAAAATTATATCAATGTAAACAAATAGCATATTTATCAACTGGCAAATATCATCAGCCAAATTGTTCAAACATCATAATCCAGATTTCTGTTTCAGATTAAATAAGTTGATATAAACATTTAATACTTGAATGTATACTTAAGACAGGGTTTTATTAGCATGTTATATTCAGGGGCGTACCGCGGCATGTGAGCCAGAAATATAATGTCGTCGACGTCCCGATGGTAAATTTTCGTAAAAGGTTGCCCCAAATTTGTTCCCAGTCAGTCACCTCGTGAATTTCACGTAAGTCCAAAAAATTTCGCACGGTCACAAATTTTCGCACGGTCACTAATTTTCGCACGGTCACAACATTTCGCAGCCCAAAAAGCACAACAATCAACAAATAATGCCCAATCCTCAGTGTTTTCGGCCTAGGCACTATTTTTTTTCCTTATGCGAATTTTTAGCGACCCGGTGCGACGAATTTAGCGTCCCGATATTTGGAGCCAGGGGGGGCAAATTGCCCCCCCCTGCCCCCCCGGTCGGTACGCCCCTGGTTATATTCTTTATTAAAAGCATGAATCCCTTGTGTGTGTCCTTTATTATGCGTCTTTAATTAAAATACCTGTTTTGTAATGAAAAAGGATTTTATAAAATATATTTTATTCAAATTTATGTTAGCATAATCCGAATTTGCATATCAAGATCATTCAATATAATATACGAGGGTCGTTCAATGAGTTCTACCTCCTACCTCATAACTTTGCGAGTCGTATGAAATATTCCACAATTGAAGCTTTGAATCTCATCTACAAAATCATAGTAAATTGGTATGAATACTCATTGTACTTTTCTGGATATGCAGTAAAAACCAAGCTTCCATTTAGTGCGCCGGAAACGGGTAAAAAACAGCCAAACGTCTCCAAAGTGCTATTCATTTGGCCAATTCTAAGAGACAAAATGTACCTATCGGTCAATTACAATCGTCTAAGTTACAAATATCTCTTGAACAGACTTCAAACAATCAAGTGTTCTTGGCCTCTAATTAGCCAGAATCAGACCAGGACAGACATCCATTGTTTTCTATTTTCAGTATTTAAATCGGGCGGTTATACCTAATCATACAATACGGAGAGAACTGAAAAAACATGTATTTATCTTTGGGGTAATTTTCCGTGTCCGTTGTCCAAAATCTCTATCTGGCTTTGTGAAATAGGTATCAATAGCATTTACCTCTAAATGTGTAGCTATGATTCAGAGCTATAATCATGACAAATGTCATGAGGCTGACATTCATATTAGTGATGTTATGAGTGAGAGGTAGAACTTATTGAATGACCCTCGTATTATTATGCAATTGTTTGAATAATCCGTACATATGAATGACTAACATCCATACATGCATTTTAATATTAATAATCCGGATTTTGATTGCTTAATTTAGATTAGTCGAATTTATATAATAGCATAATCCAAATATATATTACTATTATATTACAAATGAGAGTAATCCGGTTTATCCTAATATAAATTAGAATAATCCGGATTATGCTAATATGAATTAGAATAATGCGGATTATAATGAGGACTATAAATATTAATAATCCGGATTATGCGAATATATATTAAAAATTTTAATCATGGAAATAACTTAATGTGAATAAACCGGATATGAAAATATAAATGTGAAATCAGAATTTGTAAATTTGAATAATCCGGTATTCAAATTTATATTCGGATAATCCATTCATTATTTGTGTAATCCGGATTATTCAATTTTATATTCCCATAATCCGGATTATTCAAATTCATATTTACATACACCGTTTATTCAAATTAGGATGATACAGCCTTTTATTTCAGAGAGGGTAAGTTTATTTGATGGAATAGCCATTTCAGAGGGGGTAAGTTTATTTGATGGAATAGCCATTTCAGAGGGGTTAAGTGTATTTGATGGAACAGCCTTTTATTTCAGAGGGAGTAAGTTTATTTAAACTTTATTTGATGGAATAGCCATTACATAGGGGAAAGTTTATTTGATGGAACAGCCTTTTATTTCAGAGGGAGTAAGTTTATTTGATGGAATAGCCATTTCAGAGGGTGTAAGTGTATTTGATGGAATAGCCATTTCAGAGGGTGTAAGTGTATTTGATGGAACAGCCTTTTATTTCAGAGGGAGTAAGTTTATTTGATGGAATAGCCATTTCAGAGGGTGTAAGTGTATTTGATGGAACAGCCTTTTTTCAGAGGGAGTAAGTTTATTTGATGGAACAGCCTTTTATTTCAGAGGGAGTAAGTTTATTTGATGGAACAGCCTTTACAGAGGGAGTAAGTTTATTTCACGGAATAGCCATTTCATAGGGGTAAGTTTATTTGATGGAATAGCCATTTTAGAGGGTGTAAGTGTATTTGATGGAATAGCCGTTGATGGAACAGCCTTTTATTTCAGAGGGAGTAAGTTTGTTTGATGGAACAGCCTTTACAGAGGGAGTAAGTTTATTTGATGGAACAGCCTTTTATTTCAGAGGGAGTAAGTTTATTTTACGGAATAGCCATTTCATAGGGGGTAAGTTTATTTGATGGAATAGCCATTTCAGAGGGTGTAAGTGTGTTTGATGGAACAGCCTTTTATTTCAGAGGGAGTAAGTTTATTTGATGGAATAGCCATTTCAGAGGGGTTAAGTGTATTTGATGGAACAGCCTTTATTTCAGTGGGAGTAAGCTTATTTGAATGAATAGCCATTTCAGAGGGAAGAGCCTTTTATTTCAGAGGGGTTAAGTGTATTTGATGGAACAGCCTTTTATTTCAGAGGGAGTAAGTTTATTTGATGGAATAGCCATTTCATATTATTACTATAAACCGGATTATTCAAATTTAATTTTTGCATAATCCGTATTATTCAAATTTATATTTGCATAATCCGACTTATTCATATTCGCATAATCCGAATTATTCTAATTCATATTTGCATAATCCGGCTTATTCAAATTTATATTAGCATAATCTGGATTATTCAAATTATCATAAACCGGATTATTCAAATGTTCATTTGCATTATCCAGATTATTCAAATTACCATAATCTCGATTATTCAAATCCACTTTTCCATAATCAGGATTACTCAAATTAATATTTGTATAATCCGGATTATTCAAATTAGCATAAGCTCGATTATTCAAATCCATTTTTGCATAAATTATTTATATTGAAAATTTAAATATATAAATTTAAATATGTATTAACATACTCCGGATTATTCAAATGTATATTAGCATATTATTCAAATGTATGGATTGTTGATTATTCAAATTTGGATTATTCCGATATGCATTCTGATTATAAAAATGTGAATGAAAATAATATTTACATTACAAAACGGGTATATTTTAATAATAGACACATAATAAAGGACACGCACAAGTGATTCATGCTTTTAATAAAGAATATAACATGCTAATAAAACACCTCTTATTAAATGTTTATGCCAACTTATTTAATTCGAAACAGAAACAGAAATATGGATTATGCATGTAAAATCTCAATAACCCGTATTATGTTTGAAAAATGTGCTATTTGTTTACATTGATATAATTTTAACCGAGAATCAATTTAATACAAATACTTTTTGAATCGTATCCATCTATGGTGGGGAATTTTCTCAATTTTGTTCTTTCTTTCACAATGTCTTGAACTCTATCTAGAAATTATCTACTACCCTTCAGTGGCAGAGTTCAGGCATCAGAGGCATGCATGATGACCAATCTCTGCATACATTTTAACCAAATAAATGATAGTGCAACCCCAAATCTGTTATGATGATTCCTTTTTTATCTTGCCTGATAACGCATTGCTTGAGAACTTGGAGTAAGTATTGATCTTGTTTGAGAAAATTAGTTATCGTTTTTGAATACGGCTCAAAAAATAATCACGAGCGCATTCTTAAAATTAAATATCATAGAATAAAATAAAATGCCAAATCAGCGGAAAATTTGATAAGCATTTGAAACTCGTGCACAACATTGATTAAATTGGAAAGATTAGCATATTTGTGATAATTTAAAAGGTTTGATACGTACATAAGGGAATACAACATTTACCGATGCTCAAAAGAACAACCTACAGGCGCGGCTAATGACAAAATGGTGGAGCACCCAGTTGCCACCAATTCTACCAATTAAAAAGTATGTGTCGAGGGTTTAGTGCAACAAAGGGCTATCTGCATTTCGGTCATGTAAAGATTTGTACCATCATTGTCACCTTATGGTTTTGACAAGTTAAAAGAACTGCTATTCAAACCTTTTTGATTAAGTGAATTTACTATTTTCTCATAATTAGGTTCCTGATCTTGTTGGGATCATTTTGACCAAAAATGAAGATAGCCCTTTGTTGCACTAAACCCTCAATCTGTTCCATAATGTTCCCAATATTCAAAGCAGTCGGTATTATGTTGGATCTTCACAGGCAATCACACGTCAAATCATTTTCCATTCAAAATGCCCAGCAACCAACACACGTTATTAGTCGAATACTGAAAGAAAAGAACCAGGAATAAAAATAGTCAACGTGAGGAAATAAATAAATCACATTTTCGCAATTAGGGGGAATATTAATGTCATTGTCATTACAGAATAGTTAAAACACGTTTTAGCACTCGGTACAGGTATTCTTAGGTGTTTTTTCATAGAGCACTTTTGTCAAGGAATTTGCTGAATCTACCATTATAAAATGCATTTATTTCATTAATTAATTAATTCGTTTTTTTTATCTATTACTAGCGGGCACCAGCGCTTCGCGCTGGACCCGCTAGAAGATTTCACGGGGAATAAGTAAACAAAGCGTAAGAAAATGTGATACAATAATATCAAGAACATATCCCACATGCATACATAATCCAGACGGGGCCCTAAATAATCCGAATATCGCAGGTGCTTTTGATAATCCAGGTATACATGTGCCTTAATTTAGGTAGGCCTACGTTTGTGTTTCCAGATATATACGTAGGCCTCCCATGAGACCTGAAATGCAGGTACCCTTTGTCCCATTATATCCAGGGCCTAAGCCCTACCCCCTAATCCAGTTACCCCAGGTGCCCTTAATAATGCACCGGATACCACATATTCAAGGTAGGCCCACTGCAGTGTGCCGTTATCGCGAGATACGGTGCCCTTACTTTATCATAGTCAAGTAAATTAAACGCGGGTGCCAAAGATAGCGGGCAGTAAAAGTCATATCACAATATAGGCAGAGGTGAGCAATATCAAAGCGTTATAAATGTTTATATAAATATCAAGAGTATGTCCTTAAATAATATATTGTAAAGTGCCCTTGATATAATGTAAGTGACATGGTGCCCTTAATACACCATGAGCCTATAATAGGCCCAATGTGCTCTTAATTAATACATACTAGCGGGCACCAGCGCTTCGCGCTGGACCCGCTAGAAGATTTCACGGGGAATAAGTAAACAAAGCGTAAGAAAATTTGATACAATAATATCAAGAACATGTCCTATACATGTATACATAATCCAGACGGGGCCCTAAATAATCCGAATATCGCAGGTGCTTTTGATAATCCTGGTTATACATTGCCTTAATCTAGGTAGGCCTACGTTTGTGTTTCCAGATACCTATGTAGGCCTCCCATGAGACCTGAAATGCAGGCGGTACCCGTTGTCCCATTATATCCAGGGACCCCATAGGCCTAAGCCCTACCCCCTAATCCAGTTACCCCAGGTGCCCTTAATAATGCACTGGATACCACATAATCAAGGTAGGCCCACTGCAGTGTGCCGTTATCTCGAGATACCCAGGTGCCCTTACTTTATCATAGTCAAGTAAATTAAACGCGGGTGCCGAAGATAGCGGACAGTAAAAGTCATATCACAATAGGCAGAGGTCAGTAATATCAAAGCGTTATAAATGTTTATATAAATATCAATCAAGAGTATGTCCTTAAATAATTCAGGTACTAAGGTGCCCTTGATATAATGTAAGTAACATGGTGCCCTTAATACACCATGAGCCTAGGCCCAATGTGCTCTTAAATAATACAGATACCCAAGATATTAATCCGAGTAGGCCTACTCCATCAACGTGTTCTTAATACCCCCAGTTATACTCCTGTCACTCAGCGCATGTCTCTACCTATTTTGTACCCCAAATAATAAAAAGTTGAATTTTAATGTCAAAATTGAAAGTTACTTAAAATTAGCTTTTAAATGTCTCCCCCGATTCTTTTATTGCCCTGCCACCCCGTTTTCCTCCTTTAAAGGTCCGACAACTTATTTTTTTCTAGTCTAAATTCACTCTAAAACCATGATTTTGAGGTAATTAGGAATCGTATCGCTCTGTAACTTGGAATATATGTACGATTTATGATCAGAAATGTAAATCTGCAAGAAAATCTACTTTCTAAAAAAAAATCACGAATAGAGGGCGCTCTCTGGAAAAGATCACATAATATGCCTTTAACATATGGTGCTGGTGCAAGTGTCGCCACTGCCCATATGCACATACTGTATCCAGGTAATTCAGTAGGCCTACGTTCTGAGCGTTATAGTTTTATAGTCGGTCGTTTAGTTTTATGGTCGGCGGAGTCTATCATCAAGATCACTTGTACCATTCCACGCTTGTACTTGAGCACAATGTGTGCCATTCGTGTTTTGTTTGGCCTATTTACATTAAATACATTATTCCTCCAATAGGCATGTGGGGCCTTAACGTATAGTATATGTAGTCCCTTTATCATGTTTGCTGTGTTCTATAAAGCCTCCCGAGATACTACCTGAGTGTACACCCTTAAAATCCAGTTATCACAGGTGGCCCGTGCACCTGCGCATAGTATATCCAGGTAATTTGAGACTCGTTTTATAGTGAACCCCGTAATCCAGATACCACGGATGCCCTGAATAATCCAGTCACTCTATAATAATCATGATAATGTACCACACGTTCCGTTTATCCAGATGCCCCATGTGCCCTTATATCCAGATTATCAAGTAAGGGAAGTGCGGAGAGGAGGAGGTGGCTTAATAGGGTACACTATTAGAAAAAGGGTGCTTCAGGGGTTCTTGGCTGTCCCGTATAATGGTTTAAAGGTTCTTTGATTTTAAAGGCCCCAAAAGATTCTGTAGAGAACCTTTAGAGGTTCGAAAGACCAATGTTTGCCCATATTTTGCCTATTTTGAACCTTAAAATGGTTCTTTTTGGAACCTTTTAAGGTGATATAAAGGGTTCCATACGGGACAGCCAAGAGCCCCTGAAGCCTGAAGCATCCTTTTTCTAAGAGTGTACCGTACGGACTGCCTGCTTTCACTCTGCTCCGTTACAATGTGCACGGTTTGCGCCACAAACGCGTACACTTTTTGTCTGCGTCATTACGTGTGCGACGAACCGCGTGCGCCATGCTAAACGCGGTCGCGCAGCACAACATAGAAACGGTTGACATGGTACTGCCAGTTTCTTTATCGTTAGCAAACTACGCATTCATCTATGTTACTAATGTGAAAGTGTCACTTTAAGATCTGTGTAAGAGTTTTTGTTTACATTTAGAAAATGTCGTGAAATATTTTTATTTGTCGGACGTATAAATGCTTGTTACTATGCGATCTTTAAGAATAACAAACAGCCGCATATACAGAAATGTAGCTATATCCCTGAAGAGAATATTTTGGGTGAAGACCATATGTCATCACTCACTCCGAAAACCACAATTTGTGTCCGAACAGTAGCTACCCGAGTAAAATAAATTCAACATTTTGGATTTTCACATGTGATCCTTTCTGCGCATGTCTGAAAACGGGAAAAAACGGGTATTGAACTATCTAATTAGCTCGTGTCAAAATTGAAAGTTACTTAAAATTAGCTTTTAAATGTATCCCCCGATTATTTTATTGCCCCGCCATCCCGTTTTCCTCCTTTAACATTTTGGTGCTGGTGTCGCCACTGCCCATACACATTCAGTATCCAGGTAATTCAGTAGGCCTACGTTCTGAGCGTTATAGTTTTATATAGTCGGTCGCTTAGTTTTATGGTCGGCGGAGTCTATCATCAAGATTACTTGCACCATTCCACGCTTGTACTTGAGCACAATGTGTGCCATCCGGGTTTTGTTTGGCCTATTTACATTAAAACATTATCCAATAGGCATGTGGGGCCTTAACGTATAGTATGTAGTCCCTTTGTCATGTTTGCTGTGTTCTATAAAGCCTCCCGAGATACCTGAGTGTACACCCTTAAAATCCAGTTATCGCAGGTGGCCCACCTGCGCATATTAAAGTATATCCAGGTAATTTGACACTCGTTTTATAGTGAACCCCGTAATCCAGATACCACGGATGCCCTTAATAATCCAGACACTCTTTAATAATCATGATAATGTACCACACGTTCCGTTTATCCAGATGCCCCATGTGCCCTTATATCCAGATGCCCCATGTGCCCTTATATCCAGATTATCAAGTAAGGGAAGTGCGGAGAGGAGGAGCTGGCTTAGGGTACACTATTAGAAAAAGGGTGCTTCAGAAGGGTTCTTGGCTGTCCCGTATAAGGTTTAAAGGTTCTTTGATTTTAAAGGCCCCAAAAGGTTCTGTAGAAGACCAATGTTTGCCCATATTTTGCCCATTTTGAACTTTAAAATGGTTCTTTTTGGAACCTTTTAAGGTGATATAAAGGGTTCCATACGGGACAGCCAAGAACCCCTGAAGCCTGAAGCATCCTTTTTCTAAGAGTGTACGGACTGCCTGCTTTCACCCTGCCACGTTACAATGTGCAGTTTGCGCCACAAACGCGTATACACTTTGTATGCGTCATTACGTGTGTGCCGAATCGCGCGAGTCATGATAAACGCGTCCGCGCAGCTTCAACATAGGAATGGTTGTTATGGTACCGCCACAGTTTCTTTATCGTTAGCAAACTACGCGTTCATCTATGTTACTATTGCGAAAGTGTCACGTTAAGATCTGTGTAAGAGTTTTTATTTACATTTAGAAAATGTCGTAAAATAATGTTATTTGTCGGACGTTTAGTCACGTATAAATGCTTGTACTCATGCGATCTTTAAGAATAACAAACGGCCGCATATACAGAAATGTAGCTATATCCCTGATGAAAATATTTTGGGTGAAGACCATATGTCATCACTCACTCCGAAAACCACAATTTTTGCCCGAACAGTAGCTACCCGAGTAAAAGAAATTCAACATTTCGGATTATCATCTGTGATCCTTTCTGCGCATGTCTGAAAACGGGGAAATACTGGCATTGAACTATCTAATTAGCTCGTCTATTAGAGGCGCAATTACCACGCTTTTTCAGTTGAAGAGGGACGCGAGTGTAAAATTATTATTGAACTATCTAATCAGGCGAGGGACCGAAAATTAGTATATAGATAAACAGACTGAACAATAAAAAGTATGCAATTACATTATGTCTCCAAGAAAAGAATAAATGATACAATGACTTGTTATTTCTTAGTACAAAATAATTGGTTAGGCACAACAACAAAAAGGTTTGTCTCAGAAACATTTGGCAAAAAGTTAAGTGATGTGCGATTGTTTTAATTTCTATTTTATTTTAGAGAATTGGGTATGAGGTATGCGATTTTCAATAACAAATAAACATCGCCAACGCGTAGAGCTACGCGCTAAAGCCTATTTCACATACCAATGCGCGCGGGTTTCTGACACAAACTTTTTTTTCCCCCCGCAAAACCAATTTAGTTGGAGTTTAGAAGTATAGGTCAATATAAATGCGTATTGTGTTGTTTCAAGATAAATTGGAAAATTCAATGCATACGCGCTGATGTTGATGGGTGAAAATGGCACGACCCGCAGGGGGAGTGCTGTTGTGAGCATATCAACATTTCCGCAAGTGCATTTATTTTGTTCATTTTTTTTTAATGTCAAATTTGCCTGAAATGAGCTTAATGTTGTCCGAAATTAAACAATATCAGATCAATTTTAAGCTAACAACATTTTCAATTGTTTGGGGAGGGGGAAATGGAAAATTGTTACAGTCTGTATATAATTATCTTTTCCGTCCATTTCCTTCAAAATCATAGAATAGGGGAGAGCGGGGAGTGTACGCCATATCGGCAGGTTCGCCCACCACGTGATTCTCATCTTTGCGGCCACTGGTTGAATTTGGCGAACAAAAAATAGATCACCGTAACATGTTTGTCAACTTATCATCCAAAAACCAGTTTTGCCTCGCAAAAGTGAATTTACTTCCATTTTTTTAATTTTTTTTTAAAGATATTCGTAGAAAAGTTTTTAATGTAAATTATCATTAGGTAGGTATGAGATTGATTATGGGATTGATTATGGATTTGATGCAGTTAACAACCCATCAATGTATGTGGGACATCCGTGGTATAGGTCAATGCACTTATATCGCTATATGGGGCACATACGCCCTGATGATGGGGCAGGTTCGCCAATAGGGATTTATATAGGTATGAGTTTGCATAATTTCAAGATTGTAATTTTCCTCTTACAGGATAAATGTAATTATAAAAATTACTTACTCCCCCAGTAACACTAATATTAGAGGAGAATATTTCAAAATGTGGTATTTCTTATTACTTTCAAATTCTGAACGAGTATGATCCGCAAAAGTGCCCCACCCCTATATTTTGGACCCCTAAATTATATTTTGGAATAAAATAACGAAGAATAACGAATCTATATGTATTGGATATTATGGTACTTTGTGTAGCCTAATTCAGAGCCTAGTGCGAACTTGCCCCCGGCCTATGGGCGAACCGACCCCGGCGTCGGGCAAGTTCGCCCTTTTGAGATACTTGTCTTAATCATTAAAGGTATATTATGTGATCTTTCCAGGAAACGCCCTCAACATCGAAAAAAAATTTGAAAGCAGATTTTCTTGCAGATTTACATTTCTGATCATAAATCGTACATACTGTTGGGTTCTTGGGGGAACATTAAGTACTACATCAAAGGAGAATCACACACAGGTTTATCTTATCCATTCTATATCCAAGCATTTATTAGAGAGAGATGTTGTCACGTTCAGATCCAGTAACACAAGTCCTAGCTTCATCACTATGAGAGCACTTATATACAAATACACAACAAGGTCGCTCGCAGCCTGTGCGAGCGACCTACAGGTCACTGGCGACCTGTGCGAGCAGTTGCTCGCAAGCAGTGCGAGCCAAGGTTGTTGCTCGCAAGCAGTGCGAGCCAAGGTTGTTGCTCGCAAGCAGTGCGAGCCAAGGACTATGTGGTGTGTTCAGACAATGCAATAGTCTGAACACATCTACTACAGTCCAGGCATGCACCCATGAGAGTTATAGCTAAATCCAGGTATGAGCTCAGCTATATAGGATCTCAACACAGCTCCCCCCTTCAAAAAATGTCGAACTCCTGGTCGACGTGACACAAATTTTGTTTCAAATTGACCTTACCAAAATTTGGAATACCAATGGATAAAGAAATTTTAAATGCACTAACCTACAGTAACAAGTAAATAAGCATAGTAAAACCTGGCCAAATGATAATATAACGTAAAGCACTATTACTGAATGAATTTGTATCATGCATGAACTTGATACAAGTGAAAATAAAAATAATAAAAAAACATTTGGGCAGGAATATTGTGGTATTGAAGGTACACTACCTAATGTGAACATAACACAATCACACTGGACAATAACCCCATTGTACACAATTACCTAATAATAGATCAATGCTGGTAATATAATATTCAATCAAAAATGATGTTATGCACACATGTCAAAACAGTAACCAATCGAATCCCAGACCACTACAACAAGAATAACCTAGACTTTCCAGAACCACACATGATACACTGACACTTAATTGGTGGTAAATAAAATATTTAAAAAAACCAATGCATGATGACAACAGTCAACATGGGTAACAGAAAATGAAGCGATAAAAATAAATAATTAAAATTTGGAGAGAAAAAACAACCAAATCGAATAATCATAATATATATGTTTACGTTATCCTTTTGAATCAAATAAAATTTAAAAAATGTGGTAATTAATCAATGTAAATAAGAGTGGTAAAACATAAAAGAAATCTTTGAATCATTAACCAGGTATCAAAGAATACTATGCAAATAACTAAAATGAACTAAATACTACTACTAGCAATAACTAGGAAGTCCTCACATACACTCATTGGTATTGGCCTGCACATAGTAACCACACCAGCTGGCTAAGGCAAGAGGGCACTAGATACATGTCAACACTTTAAAGAGGAAGTAAGTCCAACAGTTTAATGGATCAAATATTATCATCAATTTTGTAATTTAGACATACATGCAGTGAGTATTCATGACCAAGATACAAAAAAAAGAGAAGAAAAAACCAAACCAACTGAACTCATGCAATTACTACCAAATCATCATAAATGGCTAATAAAAAATGTGAGGGAATAAAAACACCCAAATGAATCCCTGCTTTCTAAATGTCAAGCAGGCTCATGAATGAAATCAACAATCAATACAGAAATTATATCAGAAAATTGTATCAAAATTCACATTGAATTAACCCTACCAAAAGTTTAACTCGTCATGTATACTCTACTCACGCAGCAGATAACTAAACAAGATCAAACACTTTTTTATCGTCCAATGTGTCCATAATGTCCATATTCGATTGATAAGAAAATAATATTATATATCCGATTTAGCATCAGTTAATATCCGAAATGTCTGCAATTATCAATCCCTGAATCAAATAATCCAAAATGGTTAAATCCACAGTTATTTTTACGTTCAAGACTAGGGCAGCTTTCAATCCGGGGCATCGCTATTATTTAAATCCAAATAAATTCCTTTAAATGTCACTTTCGATATAGATCCACGATTTAGTTCCATGTAAAAGCAAGATATAAACACGTTTCACATAGAAACTTAACAGCACATTAGAAACAGTTGTTTCACACAGAAACTTGGACACATAGTCACAGTTGTTTCACATCACTGCTAGTTATAATCTCAAAATATCATTATCCTCAACATAGTCCAATATTCAGGGGTTCAAAAACAAAGCGTGACATTGTAGATACAATTTCTCATTCAACTGCCAGTTTTACACACTTCCGATGCCCAAAATCTTATCACATAACAAACTGGAAAATTCATAAGTTTCTCTGTACAAGATTTCCATCCTAATCCGAAATTTGGAGTTGGGGACAATCCTTGACAAAATGCCCTCCACGTCTACAGCTATAGCATCTACGATTGTTCTTGGCTTTCCACGGAGTCAATGTTTTGTACATTTTAGCCAATTTGACATCCAAATAAGTCACACAATCCCATAATTGTTGTAATTTTGATTGTCTCCTCAATGGGTGGACATCATCCGATGATATACTAGTAACCTTTACGCCTTTATTCCTCCGTTGTGTCATCTGTTCCAATCGGATGTAGGTGTCCGCCAATTTCCGAGCCTCCTCTAAACTTTGCGGTGCATTGTTTCCAATAATTCGTAACATATTCGGATCTTCCAAATTCCTTAGGAAGTACTCTACCTCCATCTCAGAGCGCAAGGTCTTGTCCATTTTTGGCCATGCCTTGCCAACTAGATATTTAATTTCCGTACAAAACTCTCCCAAACAATCCTGTGGTTTAAACAGCAACTCCTCCAATTTAGTGCGGTAACTGAAACAGCTTTCATGATTTCCAAAACGCTGAGTAAGTGCATTCACCACATTATCATAAGATGACCTGCACCATTCATCACACTTTATATACAGGAAGTTCTGGGCATCATCTTTCATGTGATGGAGCAACATGAAGAGTTTTTGTTTTTCTGTCCACCGACAACACTCAGCTGTGCAATTAAATTGGGTAATGAAGCACTCCCAATTCTTACCGTCAAATTTATCTATTCTTGGTTCCTGCAGTGGCATAACTGGTGTTGAACCTGATTTGGTATCAAGCTGGCTGCCTGGTTCAACTTCAAGTTCATCACATTGATCCTGTTTATCTATCTCTATCTCCATCTGTCGTTCCCCTCGCTCATTCTGTATTTCTATTTCAAGCTTCTCGTTCTTTAATTCCAACTGTTCGTTTCTTAACTGAAGCCGTCTATTTCTTGATTCAAGTATCATCACTTTATTTTTGAGTTCTTTGATAGACTCCTCAAACTCTTCTTCCATTCCAGTAGACATAGTAAACAATTATGCATTCTTATTCCTTATCTAGAAATGTCACTGCCTTGACTCCATGCAATGTCTTTGACATTGACTTTGGCCATCTACATACTTGAACAGGGTCCAACATACAAGCTCCTCCAATTGTCATGTTTACAAAGTTATACAGTCAATCCACATTTCAAAGCAATTATGTTCTGTGCACACACATCCATACTCAACCTCACAATAACAAAAAGTGGCAATTTTCATGGTCAGTCCTCATTAGGTCACAGTCTTGACCCCTATACTGTCTAGACAACAGGTGGTGGTGTCCTTGATGGTGTTTGGTGTGAGTACTATAGTCTTCTTCCATGGTGCTGCATACAGTATTGTACGCTCAAGGTTGTGATTTCAGCTCTAGAGACACCTTGTTTACAGTGGAAGTATTGGGCATATTCAGCTTGTACATGATTCATGTACCTGAATTGATGTCAAACAGACACTGCTTAAACTTGTTAAATACCCTACTCAAAAACAAAAAAATCCACATACAATTTATACCAGAGAAATGAAGCGATAGAGTAATAACAAACTTAGCCAGATCAACCACCCAACAAGGGCAATGCAGTGATGACAGATGGATATGTCTGGCCAAAAATCCTGTAAATATACACACTTAAAAAATAAGTAGTCAATAATGATTTCTTGTCAAGGTTCAACTATGGACCAACTGAAAGAAGGGTTAAATATGACATTTTCCAGTTAAGTGTGTATTTATTTAATGGTAGTCCACAGTGGCTAGACACAAACCAAGAGGAACATGACCTCATTAATCAAGGTATCATCCCATAAGGACACAATGGTTGGTCTGTAACTTAACACTTTCCACGCGGCTATTAGTTTTACCATATACAAAGCAGGTTTTTCAGAAACCTTTCCTAATTTTAAAAGTCTATCTCAAGGATTACTGAACCAATACCAGGCATGTTTGTACTTATTTCAATGAATTTCTCATGGCGATTCCAAATGTGGTAATGAAATTCAATACTATTTGACATTTTTAAAACATTTTGTGAAATTTTGAAATGTCGTCTGCAGACGCCTGTCGCACGGAAAGTGTTAATACCAGCCTGTTTTTATGGAGTGTACCACTCCAGTCTGTTGGTATTGAAATCAGAACAACTTGGTGAGCCCTCATAACTCAAGTTTGACACAGTGGGACAAGTAGCCGGGTAGGCGTACAAATAAAATGTTCCATTCGTGCCCTCACGGGCACTCATGGAACATCATTTACGTGTACACCTATACTATGGTGATCATCCATCTCAATATTATGGTCAGTTATTCTATACTAAATTTTCTGCAGAGAATGTCAAAATATAGGCAACACATTTCCTCCTGGTCACAATACCTTCTCTAGTTGATTCTAGATCTGGATCCTTTTGGCTAATATTAATATTTCTTCAAACACAGGCATGGTAGCAGTAGGCTGGTAGCAAATCATTTCGATGGCATGTACAAGTCCAAAATCCCACCGCTTGGCACCAGTGTTGGGTTCTTGGGGGAACATTAAGTACTACATCAAAGGAGAATCACACACAGGTTTATCTTATCCATTCTATATCCAAGCATTTATTAGAGAGAGATGTTGTCACGTTCAGATCCAGTAACACAAGTCCTAGCTTCATCACTATGAGAGCACTTATATACAAATACACAACAAGGTCGCTCGCAGCCTGTGCGAGCGACCTACAGGTCACTCGCGACCTGTGCGAGCAGTTGCTCGCAAGCAGTGCGAGCCAAGGTTGTTGCTCGCAAGCAGTGCGAGCCAAGGTTGTTGCTCGCAAGCAGTGCGAGCCAAGGACTATGTGGTGTGTTCAGACAATGCAATAGTCTGAACACATCTACTACAGTCCAGGCATGCACCCATGAGAGTTATAGCTAAATCCAGGTATGAGCTCAGCTATATAGGATCTCAACAATACATTCCAAGTTACAGGGCGATACGATTCTTAATTACTT
Organism: Ophiura sarsii; assembly: GCA_035610835.1. Lineage (NCBI taxonomy): Eukaryota > Metazoa > Echinodermata > Ophiuroidea > Amphilepidida > Ophiuridae > Ophiura > Ophiura sarsii. Next base: position 32,865,705 of record CM069450.1, on the reverse strand, counting down.
CAAAATCATGGTTTTAGAGTGAAAATAAACTGTCGGATTGTCGATTTTTGTCCGACAACTTATTTTACTCTAGTCTAAATTCACTCTAAAACCATGATTTTGAGGTAATTGGGAATCGTATCAACTTGGAATGTATGTCCGATTTATGATCATAAATGTAAATCTGCAAGAAAATCTACTTTCTAAAAAAAATCATGAATAGAGGGCGCTCTCTGGAAAAGATCACATAATATGCCTTTAACTCTTGCCTTTACAGTAAGGCCTAGAGTACTGAGATCATGGTCTTATGTAGCCAAGATATCAATCTTTCATGATATCAATAGATCCATTTAATCTTTAAAATTGGCGTCTCTAGACCTCTTCAAATGAAAATGGGGCGAACACTCCCCGCCAGCGGGGAGTCCCCGCTCTCCCCTACATTGAAATTATTACTCTGTTATTTCATCAAAAAACGGGGGAGGGAAAGCGCCAGCACCATAACTTGATGTCGACCATTTGGAACGTCTGCTCAGAACTCCGCGCGCATTCATTACATGTACTAAGAGCAATGAAACTTAAAAACACTCTTGCTGGTTTCATTAATCATTATTACGTACAATCAATGCTTTGCTATGGGATTTAAATTTTAAAAAGTATGTATTTGCTAGAATAGCAATGGTGGATATAATAGGTCAACTGGTATTGCAGAATGCAAAAGCACATAATGGAAATTATGTTTAATTCATCAATTGCGCCCGTTTGAATGTTCTATTTATATTAGGTCATATGAAATCGGTCAAATCGATAGGAAAGTCACCGCTTTCCACATAAGTTTTTTTTGTGCATCCGATTAAAACTGACATATAAGGATACCAGATATTTATATTTCAAGTTGTAATTTATACAGGAAGTATGAGAATTTATATAGAGTGTAACGTAATAAAATTTTCCGATTCGAACCAGAGTCGGCTTTTGTCTTTGTAATGTATTAAATTAAAAACGTTTGTGGTAAAAAAGGTATAATATCAACAACAACAAAATCAGTCAGCCAATAATAAGCGTTAAACATGTATCAAAATAATGTATACAATTATTGTAAACTGTTTTGGAAGACAAGCGCTTATATCATTTAATACATGTTCTAAAGTTTATCTGAGAAAACTGAAGAAAAGCAATAGTTTAAGATTTGTTACTTAAGCCAACAATTCTTCATATAGGATGATCAAAGTGCATATTTCTACATGAACTTACTTATCTGTATGATTTTTTCTAATTTGTTTTGTAGATAAATAATTAAGTTCGTGACATTTACATGGACGATTGCAAATTAAGCTTTATGATTTCAGATGGTTACCTACTACAGCGGGTATCAATATATATGAATATTTCTATAAAGGAAAATTGAAATTCTATTCCGATTTAATGTTACATGTAGTGGTTCTTAATTCCCCACGTAGGATTAGATGACTTGATTTCATGTTAACAGTAATTCTATCTTTAAAATTCATAAATTCTTTGTTTATTATGCTTGGTATGATGACTCTAGTTTGTTAAATAAATTGTCTGTGTGATATAATGGTATACTTAGAACTATATCAGGTTAATGTGGTTCTTAATGCCCCACATATTTTTTTCTATGACAAAGGTGACCAAAATTCGTCATCTCTCACAATGGTATGTCATCAAACATTGTCAAACTAAGTACAGAAAAAGGATGGAGTTCGGGGGGAAGCTGAAGATGATAAGACTGTAGAAAAAAAAAGGAAATCAATAAACACTGTATCAGGTCATTTGTGCAAGGAATGCCGAGGGCAAGGAGATTGGATGATGCTGGCTGGATCCATTGTGTCATTTACAAACTGTTTTTGACATTTGCTATGTGCCGGGAGGCCCGGGATTCCTGGATCAAAAGATGGGGATTTTGGAACACATTCACTGCCTTTAGATGGCCTAGAATAACTCATAAAGTGTCAAACAAATGCAGACTAGACAATCTTTAAGAAGAACTTCGAAAACTAAAAAAAAGGTTCTGATCGCTTAAGTCAGTCTAACATGGAGGCTCTTAACACTTTCCACGCGGCAGGCAGGCAGCTGCAGCCGACATTCCAAAATGTCACAAAATGTTTCAAATATGTCAAAATTATTTAATTTCATTACCATATTTGGAATCACCATGAGAAATGCATTAAAAGTACAAACATGACTAGTATTGGTTCCGTAATCCTTAAGATAGACCTTGACATTTGAGAAAGGTTTCTGAAAAATCTGTTTTGTATTTGGTAAAACCAACAGCCGCGTGGAAAGTGTTAATGCCCCGCCAGTGGGGTATTATGAACCTTTTGACATCACTGAATATAAACCAAGGTATCACAAGTAGAATAGCCTTGTTATAATTTTCTGACAAACAGCTGAACATATTTACCAGCAACCCAATTTACATATCCCCTTGATATGATTGACAACTGAAAAAGGGGGTTCTTAATGCCCCCGCTTTATCCTACATTTATGTGAAATAAACAACTTCTCAAAATAATTTAAGGCTCTCTTCCTGGAGGATCTACTCGTATATCAGTGTGCCTTTTTTGAGGAGGTATACCGGCTGTCCAAAAGGTTGGGGGCCTTAACAATGTGTTATTGAATGTGCTTAACCAATATAATTTGATATTTCTGAAACTATTATAGGGGAGAGCGGGGAGTGTACGCCCTATGGGCAGGTTCGCCCACCACGTGATTCTCATTTTTGCCGCCACTGGTTAAATTTTGCGAACACACAATAGATACAGAGTAGTATGTTGCAAGCTTCACACATTAACGTGACAGATCACCGTAACATGTTTGTCTACTTATCATCCAAAAACCAGTTTTGCCTCGCAAAAGTGAATTTTCTTCCATTTTAGATATTGATTTTTATCCAAAGATATTCGCAGAAAAGATTTTAATGTAAATTATCATTAGATAGGTATGGGATTTATTATGGATTTGATGCAGTTTAAAACAACCCATCAATGTATGTGGGGCAGTGGCGTAACCAGCTGGGGGGGGGGGGGGGGGGGGGGGAGTTTGCAAACAAAGTACACACCAAATCCCCCCAATAATGACATCGTGTCGGTTGAGATTGGCACTGTCGGTTCATTTGACGAAAGGAATGATGGAATTATGATGGTTAAAAGTACACATATGAAAAAAAATCGTGCGCTACGCGCGCATATGTCTTCCCAAAATGAAATATTCTTTGGTACAGCCTTGTTTAGAGCCAAAATGTAGCTCAATCGTCCAAAAATAGCTGTAAAATCGAAAGTTTTAGTGCGCTACGCGCGCATCTCTTGACTCAAAAAATCTTAGGAGCCCCCCCCCCCCCATTTCAAGTCACTGCCCCTTCTTGCCCCCAAATGAAAAAGTCTAGTTACGCCACTGATGTGGGACATCCGTGGTATAGGTCAATGCACTAATTGCGCTATATGGGGCGGGCACATACGCCCTATGATGATGGGGCAGGTTCGCCAATAGGGATTTATATAGTTATTGTTTTGCATAATTTCAAAATTGTAATTTTCCTCTAACAGGATAATTGTAAAATTTATAAAAATAGTTACCAGGAATGGAGTAACACTATATTAGAGGAGAATATTTCAAAATGTGGTATTTCTTATTACTTTTAAATTTTGAATGAGTATGTTCCGCAAAAGTGCCCCACCCTTATATTTTGGACCCCTACATGTTATTTTGGGATCAAATAACGAAGAATATCGAAGCTATATATACACTCGTCAAAAGAAGTTCTTGGACACTCATTGAAGTTAAAATATTTCACATAAATATTTAATATAAATTAAGCAATTGCATGTCAAAATAAGCAGACAATAATTCTCTATCATGTCTGTATGAAATTAAGATGTACGCATTCATGCATGGCTGAGCACATTCATTAAGCAATGTGGTAAGGTGCGTAAAAGGAAATTGCAAGAAATGAGCATTTACAGTCATTTGAATGGAGGGATTATCCAATTTTTTACAATCTTCTTGCCATTGTCAAGTGAATGGGATCTGCCATGCATGAGTGATCATGTCTAAATTCCATGTTAAGCTGTTAGAGGATCACTTTCTGCTTATTTTGATATACAATTATATATATATATAATCATTCGCTTGATTGGACAAAATGACCGTATGGGATTGTCCATGAAACTCAGAGTAGCGATAATATTCCGGAAGGTCTATACCTCTGAATTTTTATATATAATCATATATATAATTATATATATTCTATTAAATATTAATTTAATTTAAGTGTCCAAGAACTTCTTTTGCCGAGTGTATATTGGATATTATGGTACTTTGTGTAGCCTAATTCTGAGCCTAGGGCGAACTTGCCCCGGCCTATGGGCGAACCGACCCCGGCGTCGGGCAAGTTCGCCCTTTTGAGACACTTGTCTTTATCATTTACTTTTGCCTTTACAGTAAGGCCTAGCTAGAGTACTGAGATCATGGTCGTATGTAGCCAAGATATCAATCATGATAACAATAGGTCCATTCAATCTTTAAAATTGGCGTCTCTAGACCTCGTCAAATGAAAACGAGGCGATCATTCCCCGCTCCCTACATATAATATATATAATTGTATTTTTCTACCTGATACTCATTTCCTACCTCTAATGTTGGTCTGGTCTCTCTAACACCTTTGTAGGGGTCACATGGGTGCAGGTTCATGGTGCGTTATTGTTGGTTGATGAACAGCTTTGTCTTCTCTTAGTGATATTTCTATGAGGAGAATGTTCTATATAGTTGATGCGACCATGGAATCAAACCATACAGCTAGAGCAGTTGTTATTGGTTGGTATTTGTGAAGAACCAATGGGGGTGCAGGTCCGTTATTGTTGGTTGATGAACAGCCTTGCCTTCTTTTAGTGATATTGCTATGAGGAGAATGTTCTAGTTGATGCGACCATGGAATCAAACCATGCAGCTAGAGCAGTTGTTATTGGTTGGTATTTGTGAAGAACCAAATTACTAACGTGTCGTATAGAATGTTCTCGTCATTAGCATTAATTCTGGAATGATAAAGGATTTGAATAAGGTTTCAGTCGCATTTGTACCAATCAATAGAATGTATATGAAAGCCATCGATTTTAATCAAACTGTAATTTATTGCATGACGCTATTTTGATACAATGCTACCAGCTAATACATAAAAAACAAATTTGACACAATATTGAAATTGCACTCCTACTTTCCATACTAATATTCATTTTGTCAACTCATTATAAACGCGCATATGGGAAGAACGTTACACTTTAAATGTTCTGAATAAGATATCTCATCATTTGATATTTCCATTAATATATTTTGAACGATGTGTGCACCCAACCCTCAAGATATATAATTTTGATATCTATTGATGAAACATCTTAATTAGAACATTTAAAGCGTAATGTTTTCCCCATTTGAGCGTTTATAATGGGTCGACAAAATTAAATACGTGTATAGGGGTATTCGCGCTTTTTTGGATTCCGTTATTTCCCGCGATCTTTGCGTACCGCCGGGTAACGTTTATCATGATGTTTTTTCTCAAAAATCGTGTCTCACAGATCAACTAGAGCCACAGCGCCAAGATTGTAAAAACAATACGATACAATATCAGAAACAAAATGTACTTAGCTTGTCAATCAAGTTGCTGCTGGTCCATGTTCTGAAGTTCAAATTCTGCTGCTCTGGTGCTATATTGTGTGGTTGACAGCTTTTGACATTAGGTAAGTCTCTCCGTGACAGATTTGTTGATTGGTCAGTATCCCATAGCAAGTTTTCAAAGGTTTTCTGACACATCAAAAGTGTTCATCCAGGGACGATAATGATAAGAATTCTGTAGGCAGCCATTAGATTTTGTCGAGCATGAAATGTCTACGGATTTGCTGCAATTCATAGTTTGTTCCATTAGGGTCTTGTTCCAAATGAAGGCCCGCTGCACTGCAAATGTTGTGCAAAAGTAATGACCCGTCGCTTTCGCTCACTAGTACTTAGTAGAAGTGTTCATTATCTGCTTAGTTCCATCTGAAAAAAAATCATATAAATTGACTTCGGTTACTTTACACAGGTGAGTCAAATTCAGGAAAAATACTTATTTTCAAAAAATTGGTCAATTTCCACATTGATCATAAAGAGTAGACACACATCTTCAATCTTCATGCTTAATGAAGTTTTCAAGACAATGATTAATTGCACGCTACAATAATTACAACATATTCACCAAAAAGCGCGTAGTTTTAAAGTGTTCCACATGAATGAAGCTATAAAGTTGATGGATGTTAGCTCTACTGCAGTATAACATAACCAATAACAGGCTTGATACCTGTAAACATTTATGAATATAACAATATTTGTATATTAATAGACCTAATTTACATATTTGTGTTAAATCTCTGATAATTAAAACGACAAAAATATTGAGATGTTGTGATAAAAATATTGCAAAACTATTGATAAAGTACGGACATGTTAGTTAATTTAGTCAACATTTCTTTAACACCAAAAGCATGTAATTATTAAGCGCTGTAACGTTTGAACTATTATTGTGATGTATATAAAAGTGTATAGTTTTGGAAAGGTAATGAATGAGTCGGAGAGTCCATTTTTTGTATAACATTTTAATAAAAAAATCTGATTTTTGGCTCAAATTTGTTGCAAACGTAGTAAAATCAGATGCTGAAATTGCACCAAAATTATCTAAAGACACTTCTCTAGGGAAGTTTTAGTTTTGACATAAAAATATTTAGTTTTTTAATGTTGAACAAAAAGTGCCAAAAGTGAAAAATCACTTTGTTGGCACTTTTTGGTCAACATTCGATAATGAAGTAAAGTGGAGTTAATGAGGCCGTACAATTTAGACTACGGTGGGTGATGAACTACCAGTGGCGTAGAGGGAAGAGGGGCGATCGCCCCACTTTGAGTTGATTGTGATTGGCACTGTCGATTCATTTTACAAGGGGAATCATGGAATTTTATTCAGAAAAGTATTGATGAAAACATCCGACCATCCGCGATGTCAACTCATATGCTTCCATTCCATAGCTCTACCACAGAGAACTAGGATTCAGAGCTAATAATTGGTACCGTTATTCTATTTTGAGCGAGATGAAATCGTAGGAGGTCATGATTATCAGGGCTAGTTTTCATATAGGGTATGTAAATCTTGAAGAAAAATACTATTTTATTTAAGTTATGCGATAGGAATAACAAAATCATAACACTAGCTTTAACATGGTATAGGACTACGGAGGTGTTAAATAAATACCCCCTGGTGGACACTCAGAAAAAAACAGTGGCGTAAAAAGTATCCACGACCTGGATCCCCTATTTCTCTATGGTGGAGGACAGGACCTCCACTGGCCGAATGCTCAGATATTTAGCCAAGGCGTAAATATTATTTGAACATTAAAACATGATATTTGTAGCAAAATATTGACTTTATCTAAATGAGAAAAGTTGCAAAATATTGATGAAAATATCCGACAGAGAGAGTTTCCTCTCAAACAGAAAGCTATGATTCAGAGCTAGCTTAAAATGATATTCCTGGATTCCCGAACGTCTTAAAATTGGATAGAAATGGAGTAAAACCCCACCTCCTTTGGTCACGCCACTGGTAAGATACTGATCGAGGACCTGGTCTTATCAGATGGTATTCTTGTTGCAAGGTTTCAACATTTACACTTAGCCTAGGTAGATGTTCCGATTACTGGCCCGATTTTCAACTTGATGTTTTCTATTTTACATGGAAGATCCGGTCATTCTTAAAATTGTCACATTCCAAAGTTTGAGTTGCATATTAACTCCAATGGTTCTTTTTTCAGAAGGACAAGGTCACACTAAACAATTGCCCATTGAGTAGTACACAAACTAGCTGGTGGTTATATAACCACCTTTGGCAGTTCACCACATATTTAAGCCTATAACTTCTAAATGGAACTTTTCTGGCACCTAAGATTTTACAAACACAATGCGAAAAATATGGGGATTCTTTTGATATCAAAATATCTGGATGTG
>CM069450.1:32614392-32857592 GCA_035610835.1 Ophiura sarsii | reverse complement strand
GGTTAACTTGTGTGTGTTGTGCTCACTGGTGCAAATCTTTGTGTAAACCATTCATGGCTGTTCTCAAGCATGACCGGTTTGATTATTGATCATTACCTATTGACTATTTAGCACAGAAAACGGTAATTTTGGCACATTTGATTTATGACTTTGCCTCATTCTCATTCATGTGGCCAAGTTCAGCAACATGTAATCATTGCAAATGTGGTATAATTTTAAAGAGGAACACTTCAGCTTTCCATTGATATATAACATATACAAAGAGAGTAATAAATAATAAAAATATACTTGATTAAAAAAAGTGTCCTAACTTTTTGTGAGTTCTAGCTTAACGTTGTCACCGTGTCCTCATCGTGTCCTCACCGTGTGCATACCACCTCCATACCGGACCCTCAACGGCGGAACGACTGGGTACCGGCCGAACCGCCTTGAAGGGCCTCCTCAGGCTTCCTTTTGTGAAATAGTCCAGACGCTAAACATGTTTTTGTTTTTGTTTTTGCCTTATTAACGTTTTGTGAGAGTCCGTTCGCAGCCCGTCGCTGAGATGGTCGATGTCCACCACCATCCATCACCGCCCTGCGAACGGGTGCGAAACGGGTGCCGTCCTCATACCGGGCTTATCGTTTGCCGCCGCTTTTACTCACCCGCCAGCAAAGTCCCCTGAACGTGTTCAACGGACGGGAAACGACCCACCGTGTGTGTCGCCGTCCGCACCCATTTTTCACACGGTAAGGGGACGTCCAGCTCACACGGATATGTGTGAAGGCCCTGTAACCAGTTCGTTGTGGGGACGTGTGTATCACGCTTTTGAGTTGTGGACCCTAATCGAAATGATCGCCACATAGAGTATATGGCTTGAACCATCACACCAAATGGCACGTGATCCAGTTTCCAGGGGTTATTATCATCACTCCGATAGTGAATAGAGAGGCTTTTGTTTACAACATAGTGGTCTGCGTATTTTTGGGTCATACTTTTTAAAGACAAGAATCGTGCTCGGTGGATGTTACAACGAGCATTGCGTTTATTCCGAACAATGTTTCTCAACAATTACGCACAGTACCACTCTCTTTAGCATACCAACCATTAGAGTTTTTTGTTGTTGTGAACGTTGCACACCCAACAGCACATCTTTGGTATTTCCCAGGTTTTACTCTGACGCTGTTCACGATTTGCCTAAATTTGCAATTCGTATTGGTTTAACGTAATTGCGAATACCCATCGACAAATTCTAAATATCACATTCCTATGTAGAACTAAATTAAATTATCCCAAAACCCATGGAGTTGGATAACCAATTCTACTCTAAGAGTCCATTCTTTTCATTTTTGCAAGTTATATAACAGTTCTTGAACATGGCGGGTAATTTTAAATTAGTCACGTGTTTAGCTCGAAATTTCATGTTATACACCTCCATTTTGATTCGAAATGGTAGAAAAGGGATAGTCATAGGCAAAGATATGTAATACTTCACGATATTCTGGCCTAATAATTATTATTAAGGGTTCAACAAAAGAAAGTATACCACTTTGTTTATGTCATTTTGAGTAACTTTCAATTTGTTTTTGTCCAAACAGGCTAGATAGGCATTTAGATGAATCTTTTAGGCATAACTTGATACCAAATTTTCCCCCCAACATCAAAGATAAACCATAATTAGCACCATTTAAAGGCAAATATCCTATTTTCAAAAGTCGCATTTCCAATACTTTCTCAGAATTTGAGAAATTATCTCAAAGTCTGGGTTATTAAGTCAAAGTTCTAGATATTTGTCAGTGTTATGAGAAATTATCTCAAAGTCTGAGTTATTAACTCAAAGTTTGAGATATTTTCTCACAATTTTGAGAAAATATCTCAAAGTCTAAGTTATTAACTCAAAGTTCGAGAAATTATCTCAAAATCTGAATTATTTTCTCCAAGTTCGAGATATTTTCTAAGAGTTTGAGATGATATTATAAAGTTTGAAATGTTTCCTACAAGTTCGAGTTATTATTGCGAAGTTCAATATGATATCTCGCGGTTGGATTTACTTTCTCAAAGTTTAATATATTTTCTTGAATATTGAGTTATTATCTCGGTACTTTGAGATATTATCTCAAAATTTTAAATTGTCATCTCAAAATGCCGAGATAATATTTAAGACTTTAGAAAAATTATTTCAAAGTTTGAGGTTTTTTCTGTGTTTTTTTATATGTTTTCTCGAAATTACCAATTATTATATCGAAGTTATAATTATTATCTTGAAGTTATAAGTATTTATATTTTTTACATGTCACTTTAGGAGCTCCGTACGATAAGCATACGCATACACCAAAATATAGATAATATCATAGCGCATCCAATTTATGTTGGCCCTTCTTTGATGACGTTGGCCAAGACTTGCCGATCTGAGATCGTCCCCGGGGGGGGGGGGGGGGGGTACTCACATATGTAAGGCATACGGGGACGTTCCGCTCCAGTGGGTCGTTTTTTCATGAGACATCCTTAGCCATGGGTAGGCTTTTCAACTGAAAAATCCTTAGACATGGGTCCTGTTTGTCTATTTTCGCGAAAATTTGCCAAAATTAGGTCTATTTTCGCGAAAATTTGGTCTAAAATCAAGCAAAACCCCCCAAACTGGGTACCGATTTTTTCAAAATCACCCTTAGAAATGGGTAGGGGTTTTGAATCTCCAGCGGCACACCCCGACCAAACCAAATCCGAGTACCCCCCGGGAGATCGTCATCCGCTTGCGTTATAGCGCCATCCCTTGACGGTTTGGAGCAGTTGGTGCAATACATTATTATAATTGTGTGTCTTTCATAATTTATAATTCTCGCTTTTCTTCGAAGTTTCTTCTTTTATGATTTGACATGTTTGTATGGTATATCATTTTATGTTAACAGCTATTCCATCAAGTACCGTCGTTCACGAGGAACGCAGTAACTTTGTCCGCCTACTTCAGGCCGTACAGCTAATTTGTGACAAAGCTTTGCCCTGTATTACCGCTACACTGAAGAATTGGCACGATGATAAAACAAAACTGTTGCATCTCTGTGCCTCCCCGCCGCATCATCAGTGCCCGGTCACGGGAAAACCAAAACTGGGGAAAAGTTGTCAAGGATGCGTGGATTGGGCCAACGCAATTCAAAATGTTTATTATCCACCGATTCAGCCAAACATGCAAAATATCCACTGGGGTAACGTCAATCCTAGCCGTTTTCATGCAGATCCTGTGGAGGCCGCTAAGGCCTTTGTGCTTCGCCTGACTGCGTCGGGTAAATGCTACACGAATCTTGGAGATTTCGACGCGGCAAGTTTGATGATGATCATGATGAGATTCGGAGCATTTCACGGCGGTGACAGATCTGTTTATGACAAGATAAAAGATGTAAGAATACATGCTTCTGTTTCATTTAAAGGTATATTATGGGATCTTTTCCAGGGACGCCCTCAATCCTCGAACAAAATTGGAAGCAGATTTTCTTGCAGATTTACTTTTCTGATCATAAATCATAGATATATTCCAAGGTACAGAGCGATACGATTCATAATCATCTCAAAATCATGGTTTCAGAGTGAATTTAGAGTAAAATTTGAAAAATAGATCTTTATGATTTATGATCAAAAATGCAAATCTGCAAGAAAATCTGCTTACATAGTAAAAATCAATGATAGAGGGCGCTACTTTGAAAAGATCACATAATATGCCTTTAAGGGGGGGGGGGGGGTGAGCCAGAATTAGCCTATGTTAGAAACAATTTAACACCACTTCCTTGACTATCAGCCGATAAGTGTTGTAATAATAATAATAATAATAAATAAGCATTTATAATGCGCCATTTATCTAGAAACAAGTTCTAATCCAAGGCGCAATGAACAAACAAGAACAACAATACAGTGGAAATCACAGAAAAACATGATCTTTAACAAACTAGCGCTGAACAAAAACCAACCAAAAATTGATACGTGCTAAAAATATGAACAAAACCAATTACAAAATGATTATGAAAAACAATAACAATACCATGGCAAACAAAATGTAAAATTCAAAACAGTTGATATTAGCAGTCAAAAGCAGCATTGACTAAGATTGTTTTGAGTCCTGATTTAAACCGATGGAGAGAATTTGACTGACAAACATTGATGGGTAAAGAGTTCCAAAGAGTTCCAAAGTTTTGGAGCAACGGTTGTATACGATATTGTAGTCCATGATGCCTAGTTTTGAATAAAACGCTTTCGGTTTCGTTTTGGTTGCCATGGTAACATAACAAGGCATCAGATTGGCTAAAGACAGGAACATCGATAACTCAAAATCTAAATAACCAACTGGGGTCATATTCGGTGGATAGGTGCATGGGAAGAATACGCACAAAAATGTCTCTGGCATTGATTGGTTGCCATGGTAACAAGACCGCAGCCAAATAGGGGATTTCACACCGTAATTCAAAAACAAATACAACTAGAGCTAATTGTGATCATAGATCACAGATGTTAGTCGAAGGCTTTAACCTTTCACCTTGGTATATGGCTGTATATCGTCAAAGGGAATAACCTTATAATATCTTAAATTGTACTATATTTGATAATTGTTTTCTTAAATTTCAGCCCTGTAGAAGTGGAAAAAATACATTTTGACTCCTAATGACCTTTTTTTGACCTTTGACCCTCAAGTGATGATTGAATTTTTTTCTTGGCTCATCAATGTGTACATGATGAAACAAGTCCGGCCAAAATCAGATAATGTCTTATATTTTACCTCTGTTTAGGTCAATGACTCCTCGTGACCCCATATGACATGTCACTTTTAATCACTTAACAACCTATATGTACATGGATACAAGGAATCTTTTGACCAATTCTGACAATCATCAGTCATTTCCTCCTGTAAAATAGCATTTTGAGTGACTGGAGTGAAAATTGACATTTTGACCTATAGTGACCCCTTGTTGACCTTTGACCGGAAAAAAAATTATTGGCTTTTTTCTTGTCTTATCATTGCCTACAAGATGAAACAAATCCGGTCATAATCGGAGCATGTCTTACATTTTACCACTGCTTAGGTCAATGACCTCTAGTTACCCCATATGACTTGTCACTTTTAGTCGCGAGGCAACCTATATGAACATCGATCTGAGGAATATTTTGACCCATTCTGACAATCATCAGTCATTTCTACCTGAAAAAATAGCATTTTGAATGACTGGAGTGAAAATTGACATTTTGACCTATAGTGACCCCTTGTTGACCTTTGAACCCAAGATAATGATTGACTTTTATTCTTTTCTTATCAATGCCTACAAGATGAAACAAATCCGATCAAAATCGGAGCATGTCTTACATTTTACCCTGTTTAGGTCAATGACCTCTAGTGACCCCGTATGACATGTCGGAGCAACCTAAATGAACATCGATCCGAGGAATCTTTTGACCCATTCTGACAATCATCAGTCATTTCCTCCTAAAAAATAGCATTTTGAGTGACTGGAGTGAAAATTGACATTTTGACCTATAATAGTGACCCCTTGTTGACCTTTGACCCCAAAATAATGATTGACTTTTTTCTTTTCTTATCAATGCCTACAAGATGAAACAAATCCGATCAAAATCAGAGCATGTCTTACATTTTCCCCCTGTTTAGGTCAATGACCTCTAGTGACCCCATATGACATGTCACTTTTAGTCACGGAGCAACCTATATGGACATCGATCCGAGAAATCTTTTGACCAATTCTGACAATCATCAGTTATTTCCTCCCCCAAAATAGCATTTTTGAGTGAAAATTTACATCTTGACCCCAAATATGTTTTGATTTTAAAAACCAAACTATGATATGTGCGTACGGTCAAAAGGAATGTTGACCAATTCTGACGATCCTTGGTCATTTCACTAAATTGCAAGGGCGTTTTATGTGAAAATCACTTTTTGACCCCTAGTGACCCATGTTTGACTTTTGACTCGAAGGTCATAATTGACTTTTTCTTCTTTTCTTGTCAATGCGCACAAGATGCAACAAGTCCGAGCAAAATCGGAGCATGTTGAATCACGTTTTGACCCCTAGAGACCTCTGTGCTACCTTTGACCCCTATGCTTGACAACCTGAGTAGTGGTGCACATAAGGGTAATTATGACTAAATATGGTAAAATATAAAAAATAAATAAAAAACCCTCTTCATTATGTTGTAGACAATACTCTTTTTAACATCTGTGCCAAATGTCATTACAATCACACATTGCATTTTTGAGTTATCACTGTTCCCATTATGCCAGTTACGCCTTTTCACTGTTTTGAGATACGGGCCGTTAAAGTGTTGAAACACATTATGGCGCTTTTGCATATTATTAGTTAGACACTTACATATGAAATATTGTTATTTTTAGTTGAAGATTGAATTATCACAATTTTTAATGAAATAATCATCAAAATTGAGGTATGCGTTCTCTTTTTCTTAATGTTTAAATTAATGTCCTTATTAATTATATAGCAGCTGAGGGTGAAGAAAAATAATACATAAGAAATTCATCGATGCAGCATCTGTAACCCCATTACCTTCTGAATCTTAGTATTATATCACTTTTGCCAGTGTGTAAAATGTGTGTTTGCCAATTTTCCTGACTCACCCCCCCCCTTTAAGCTTAAAATATTTAAAATATTTTATTCTACTAATGCTATATTTGTTTATTTTCTATCCAATCATATTTATAATCAAATTGGGGCTAGTTCTTTTTTTCTTCAATTTTTTAAAACAAATTAACTTTTAAACAAATAGCTTAAATAGTTTAACGTAACATTGTTTTAAATAATTCAGTTGCAGCAAGATGCCAACATATATTTAATACTTTCTTTTTAAGGTCGCTGATATACGAAACACTCTGTCGCACATGAGAATCGCTGAAAATCTCCGCATTGAAAAGAAGGAAATGGAAACCCATTTCCAGGTTCTGAATGACCTTGTCAATTGCCTTATTGTTGTTCATCCCAACTATTTCACGACAGATTTGCTTCAGGAATTGAAAGGGGTAAGCTTTGATATTTTAAAGAAATAAACAACGTTTTAGTACTCTATATGTCAAATATGAAATAAGAAAAACACATACATTTGAGCAACATGTACAGCTGCACCATTCCACCATACCCAAACTTGAACTGGTCATCATAGAGCGTGTTTCTGCTGGGGCACTGCAAAAAGTAAACGCTAATAAACGCTAATTTTCAATCGGTCAGATTTAATACCCCTCTTTCTACTCGCGAAAAGTTACCGCTAAGTTTATCGATCCTAGTTAATGGGCCACGACATTTGACCTTTTGTAATACCAATCAATGCCACCGCACCTGAAAAAGATTGCTTCACAATAAACGTGTTCTACGGGGGCACTACAAAAAGTAAACGCTAAGATTTTATCGGCAAGTTTTTAATCCCCCTGTTTCTACTCGCGAAAAGTTACCGCTAAGTTTATCGATCTTAGTCGATGGGCCTTTTGTAATACCAAACAATGCCACCGCACCTGAAAAAGATTGCTTCACAATGTGTATAACCCAGCGTGACACGGTTCACGGCGCAAACCGCTAAGATTAATCGCCTTTCTGTTTCTATTGGGTTTATTGCCGATTATTGCCGATTATTGCCGGTTCCAAACCTGGTTTGGTTTTTGGGATTACCAAAACTACCGATTCTTAGCGGGTTCTACCTGTTTCTACTGGGCAAACTTGGCGTTTATTAGCGGTTTCTTCCCCAGTAGAAACACGCTCAATGTGTATAACCCAGCGTGACACGGCGCAAACCACTAAGATTAATCGCATTTCTGTTTCTATTGGGTTCATTGCCGATTATTCCCGGTTCCAAACCTGGTTTGTGAAGGTTTTTGGGATTACCAAAAATACCGATTATTGCCGGGTTCTGCCTGTTTCTACTGGACAAACTTAGCGTTTATTAGCGGTTTCTTCCCCAGCAGAAACACGCTTTTACTTACTATATTTTTGCAACAAGGTATTTTTCCCATGGGGAAATTGTGACTATTTTCCTACATCCTCCTCCACTGGGTCACCGTGAATGTACTAAATCAAGTACTAAAATGGTTTCAAATGGCGAATTGGGCACACTATTTGCCATGGTTACTGGTTACTATAGGCCTATCACCCGCACGGCCCATAGCTAGAACCGTTCGGGTATAGTAACGTTTTATCAATCTCTTCTAGTTGCAAACATATCCAGTGACATCTGAAATGACGTCAAAGGTGCTTCAAAAACTCGACGATAAGATTGCCCAAGCGTTAGGTGGATTGACGAAAAAGATTGACGCATTAACTGGAGATGTCAGATACTTGAAAGATACGCACAAAGAAAATACAGGTATTTATGACACAAATTATGGTATTCATTTTACGTTCTTCGTTATAGGCTATATCTATATCTTCAACGATAATATAATCGATTCACGTAATGACAGATGGCAGGGAATGACACAGTGGTGTCCAGAGCCAGGGATTCATAGAAATGTCGAAGCCCTTTGACCCCATGCTGCCAGCAATTTAATATTATTTTGAAAATTTACCATTACACGTAATCCTTATTAGTTTTCCATGCGCATAAAAATGTACCTATTGTTTTTTATACATCCAGTTTAGATCTAGGTTACATCCCCGTAAGACATTTTTGCCAAAGGGGGGGGGGGGGGGGGGGGGGGGGGGGGGGGGGGGCGTTTTCACCTAAAGTTTTCACCTAAAGTTTTCGTAAAAGGTTGCCCCAATTTTTTTCCAAGTCAGTCACCTCGTGAATTTCACGTAAATGGAGGGGGAAGGGGGGGGGGGGGGGGGGGTAGAAGTCACAAAATTTCGCACGTCAAGATTTTTCGCACGGACACTAAATTTGGCAGTCCAAAAAGCACTGTAGTCAATGTTTAATGAGTAGTTTTACTATCGTTGATATTTGAAACTAAGAAAAACGCAATTTTTAACTTAAAAAAAATAAAATTAAAATTCAAAGGGGGGGGGGGCGATCGCAACCGTCGCCCCCCATCTGACGGGCCTGGTTACGGGGTATTACATCACTAACATAACCCCGTGTGGGCGGAAAATGACCACATAATTATTGAAAACTTCAAATGAAAAAATAACAACGTGCAAATAACACAGTGTTACACTAAATAATAATCCTGTGGTATTTTTTCATATTTGTTCTCTAAGATGAAGCAGAAACATGTTTTGATGTGGCGTATTGTCGACGAGCATTACAGCATTATTATCTACAATCCCTCTGCAAGATACCGTTGCTTCCCGGTGATAAACGAAATTGTCTGAATATGGATGACATCTACACTAACCTGTCCATACTGGTTCAAATTCCTAAACCGTTTGCTCCAATCGAGATATCGCTGGAATCTCGCCATGAAATATTCACCAGAGAGACGGACAACGGAATTCCACCTACCAGGGTGCTGGTATTAGGAAATCCTGGCTGTGGAAAATCTATCCTGACCGCAAAGCTTGCTCATGACTGGGCGACAAAGGACCCAGATTCGCCGCTGAAGGATGTCCGTCTACTGTTTGTCCTAAACATGCGTTGGATGACTCCAGAAACCACCCTTGAAGAAGCCATTGTTCAACAACTGCTACCAAGTGACGCGAAGATTTCAGAAGTTTCTTTGCGCAAATACATTGAGTTGAACCAATCGAAATGCATCGTCGTGTTCGACTCATATGATGAGTATGGTTTCAATGGGGATTTCACACACAGAGTAAGTGGTGTTCACAGTATCTTGATGAACAGCTCCCTTCGTCAATGTCAAGTACTAGTGACTTCAAGATTTTGGAAAGCTGGTGATTTCAGTGATTTACAAAATGTCTACACACAAATGCAGATCACTGGATTTTCTGACGACAATGTTAGAGAATATGTCCTGAAATTCTTCGCTCAAGACGTCGACGCCGGCAAAACCTCCTGGAATACTTGAAAGATCACAACCTCAATCCTGGTATTGCCAACGTACCCCTGATGACTCTTCTACTGTGTATGCTGTGGAAAGAATCCGGAGGCATGAACATGCCTGATAAAATTGGAGACTTGTTCACCAAGATTTTCAAGCTTTTACACCATCAATATTTGGCAAAGAATACCACAGAATCAATTGATCTAAACGAGGTGGTTATGAAGGCAGGACAGGTGGCACTAGCTGGGCTGTGGTCATCGGATGATAAGCTGCTGTTCGGTTTGCAAGAGTTTGTGGATCTGTCATCGGAGAAAACAGTACGAGATGGGTGTCAAATAGGTCTTCTATCGGTGGAGCAAAAATCTCGAGGTATTGTCGTCTCTCTGTTGGAGAATAATTCTGGGCGTACAGGGTTCAATGAATCCGTAACATTTTTCCACAAATCTTGTCAGGAAAAGTGTGCAGGAGAATACCTTGCACAATTGGCTCTACGTCATCCAGACCAATTTACATCACACTTGCAATACTTGGACTCTGTGAGGACTTGCATGCGTCTTGAAATGGTGTTACGGTTTGCTTGTGGGGCAAGTGAACAGGCTGCCGATTTGATTCTACGGCGTCTTCAAGTAGTCTTTAAATCCGAGGTTAAAGACAAGATCAATCAGTATTATATCGAGTGCTTTAATCAAGATGATACAAAATATATCCAGAAGATAAGCAAATGTCTCAGTCCAGATGACACAAAAAGTATCCAAAAGTTTATTGAGCTATGCCTACAGTGCTATTATGAAAGTCCAGTCAGTACATCATCACATGAACTTCTGACAGAACTGTTTCCGGAGGGTCACATCCTGTTCATTGGTATGTCACCTTATACATCAAGCGCAATTGGTCAATATATATCACGTGCTAAGAATACAAAATCGATCAGAATTAACGCAATACCGTCTGCTTCAGACATTGCCATTATGGTTGGTACCATCGCAACCATGTGGGATATGACGCAGAGCTACATGAAAAGTCTTTCAAACGAAAAACTTAAACTCTTGTATAAAAGCAAGAAGGAAAATCTAAGGAAAGATTGGAGCGATTTTCATAGTTTATGTAGAATTGAGCTGACAAATTATTTCCGTGACTGGCAATCTTCGCGTGGTATAAATCTTGTGCAGATATTTGCTTCCTTGGCTTACTATGAAGGGCTAGATCTTCTCGATTTGGGCAATGTCCAGATGGGTACCCAAATGGAGAATCTTCTTAGCGTCATTAATCAAGGTTGTCTCCAGTCACTGACACATCTGACTCTCATAAACTGCGGGATCGACAGTGACCAAATGGACTCTCTACTGAGATCTATCGAAGTCAAGATGTCCTCTGCCCTTGTCTTTCTTGATATAAGCTTCAATAAGGCGCGAATACCATACCTCGGCGACTGTCTGATGAACACAAATGTGCGCTTTTTGGATGCGAGTAACATGGACGCATCGCCGGAAGACATGTCCAGTTTGATCGACAAATTTACACAGTATGGTCCACGCATAGCCGGCTTTCTCGTAGATGGTTATCCAGTCGACGACAACGCTGGACACGTATTAGCAGAGGCATTACCATGTGTACGTCACCTTGAACAGTTCGGGATCTCCGTAAACAAACTGGCGAGGAATACCCACAACCGACTGATCGCGTCGTTGCATGACCACATACACCTTGCACATCTGCGACTATTAACATCATATCTTGATGATCTACTGACCTGTCTTGCATACACACTGAGATACTTATCTAAACTTCACACCCTCTCGTTAATGGCACCATGCCCGGAAGATGAAGAATATCAAAGCAAACAACCAGTATCAACTAAGATAAGGGCGAAGATGTCACTACGGAAGTTGCTGATGGACAGAAGTGAGCACAGCCCACCAGGTGCCGATCCGGTCGATACTCATCGCAGCGTTGTTAGTAGATCAGCAGCCAGGCTGTTTATTTCCAGCTTGGACTCAATGGAGAATATGTCCCGACTGGGGCTCATCAACATATGTCTTCAAAGGGAGGAATTGCTGGATGTGCTAGAGATTTGCAAACGGCATAATTACAGTTCACTACAGTAAGTTGTTACCTCACACTTATATTTAAAGTTTAACACATTCCACACGACAGGCGTCTGCAGAAGACATTCTAAAATTTCACAAAATGTTTCAAAAATGTCAGAATTATTTGATTTGATTACCATTTGGAATCACCGCGAGAAAAGCATTGGAATAAGTACAAACATGTCTAGTAGTGGTTCAGTAATCCTTGAGATAGACTTCGTAAATTGTGAAATCTGTTTTGTATACTAATGGTAACAATTGTAGCCGTGTGGAAACGCTTGGGTTTATAATGGTTTTAAGCAGTTTTGTTAAACCAAATATACCCATCCATAAAATCGAGGTAAATTCCCACGGTACTCGATGATAATCAGTTTAGACAACAGTTTTGAAGCAGATATCTCGGGCCAATTGAATGATACGGGCTAGTGTTGAGCAATAAAAAGAGATCAACTGGTTTCAATGGTTTGTTATAGATCGGGGAAGTCGATTTGAAATATATCTAATTAATGAATGTATTTCTAACAGTGTTTCTGATTGGTTTATTACGTGCATTTAGATAACCATTAAGAGTAGAGTTTTTAAATGTTTTAAGGTATAATTGTCACCATGCTATACGTTATCTCTATTTAGATAGTGACAAATATTTGGTTGTATCCAATCGGCTAAAAGTTCTACGTGTTATGATTTTGTTTACCATTTTTACAGCTACAGCAGGGATATGTTTCCGGACGATATCGACCTCACACCGTACCCATTCCTGAAATTTCGATGATCAACCTTATTTCAACAAAGTCTACCAATACCAAGGATAACAATATGCACAATGCCAGCTGACAATATCGATCATTTTCGAGACACTTTGATAACGGCTAAAAATTACAAAAAGCTTTAGGCGTAGGCCTATGTCAACATTTAAAAAGGAGGTATTTAGCAAGCACAACACTGTGCATTATATGTTAGAAAAATATTTGTTTAGGCCAAACTGCGTACTTATATAGAACAAAACATCATACTATGACAAAATCGAATAGGGGAGAGTGGGGTAATCACGAACGCGGGGTAATCATGGACAGGGCTGTATCTAACGGCAGGTGAAAGAAGGTGGTATTTTGCCACCCTATGATGTTAGGTGCCTCTCCATTGAAATCACACAAACCCTAAATGGGATGGTTGTCTCGCAAATTCTCGCGAGAATTGCAAAAATCACTTTTTGGGCAAATTTATATTTTGGTGCATTAATTTCTTTTTGAAACTGGTATTTCTACATTAGGAAAACAAACTCTTATTATTTTTTATGTAATGTATGATACCTTCTGATAAAAAAAAATGAATTTGGAGTCACAATGATGAGCATAATAATAAGAGAGGATCCCCTACCAACTGGCATCGCTCTCAACATGCAATTTTTAAAATTCGCGGCGATCGAAAGTCTCGGTATCGATGAAGTCATAGGTATACAATGCACTTTCGCAAATTTGAGCACCAATAACCATGACCTAATCGACACCGAGACTTTCAATAGCCGTGAATTAAAAAAAATGTTTGTAATCGTTTTTGTCTTAAGTATTATGTTTTGTTCAATATAATTACGCAATTTTGGCTCGATAATTATATTTCTGCTCACAAAAAGTATCGAAACACTTAGAAATGATCTAATATATAACGGCACGAAAGGGTATGCATTAATCGAAGCAAATAACCAAGTGCATAATTTTGTTCTGCATATGTTGACACCTCGATCGTTGAGATACGATGTTGCGGAGCGGAGGTTTTGTCATTTCTATGATCGTGGGTCCAGTTTCAAAAGTGACACTCATCCTTATTGAAAATCACGAATCTGATCATTCTAAACAGTAATGCAAACCTCTTTCTATAGGATGATTGCCACTTTTGAAACTGGACCCACGACCATTGAAATGACAATAACTCCGCTCCGCAACATCGTATCTCATCGATCGAGGTGTCAAAATACGCAGAACAAAATTATGCACTTGGTTATTGGCTTCGATTAAATTATGCATAACCTTTCGAGCCGTTATATATTGGATCATTTCTAAGTGTTTCGATACTTTTTGTGAGCAGTTTACGCAGTTTATGTCAATTTTTCGTTGTTGACACGAAGCCCTCTTTGAAGATTATCTATACTGCATTCATCTAACTCTATGCAGAAGCGTACTATTATATTGGTTGGCGCTACAGTGGCGCAGCTAGGTTATTGATATTTGGGGGGGGGGGGGCGATAAATAAAATTTAACCGACAAGATTGTTATGAGTCAAGAATAATTGCGCGCAGCGCTCGAAAATTTTCGACTTTACACCTATTTTTGGCCCGATTGAGATAATTTTGGCACTAAACAAGCTTGTTCCAACTTATTGCATTTTGGGGTAACATATGCGCGCGTAGCGCGCGAAAAATTGTCATCTGTTTACTTTTGAACATCATAATTCCATGATTCCTCTGATCAAATGGACCGACAGTGCCAATCTCAACCGACACGACGTCAATATTGGGGGGTGGGGGGGGGGGGGGGGGGGGCGATCGCCCTCTCGCCCCGCCCCCTCTGGCTACGCCACTGTGGCGCTACATAACGCGCGCGTGCCGTGATTTGTCTTTGATTGCATTGGTACTTGCGCATTGGTATCACGCTCGCGATTAATGAGATGCGATCGTTAGACTACGCTCTGAAGTCACTGCACTGAACTATATGAATGAGGTATATCTCAGGCCAATTGAGGAGGGATACTATGTGAAGATACATAATTGTAATTGTAATTGTATTTTATTTGACATTCACCAATAATAAAAAGGTATGGTCAAAGTACGTATACAAATGTAAACAAACAAACAAACAAACTATATAATATATATAACATACATGTACAATTTAAACTCCCGAAGATTTACGCAAATCAAATGCAGAGCTTACAAAATTAATAACTGGACGAATACAATCACTACTATAATAACAATCGCTAATTGTTATTATAGTCAAGAAGATTTTTCATATAAGTTATCAAAATCATATATTTCACTGATTTCAGAGATCATTTTAGTACGCATATCATTATAGATGGGGTGACAGGTCACGTCATACAAAACATTTGCCACTGCTCTTTTCCCGGCGCGGTAGTATGTGCGCGCACCCTGTTTTGTTTAGGACACGTGCTTTTAAAAATCGCGCCAAAGCATTATAAAGGGCAATGGCGCCCCTTTAAAATTATGGGTGATTGTTTGCTAAACCCTTAATTTGCAAAATAGGGATCTACGAGACTCGTAAGTAAAAAGAACAATATAAATGTTCAAATCGAAAGATTCTTTGAATGTGCAGTAACATCGAAGTTTAAATTGGATTTTTTAAAATTATATTAGAACAGTGATCACTATATAAGGATTCAAGATTGCATACAATTAGGTTACGAAAATGACCAGAAGTGATTGTGTTAGGTTTGTGCCAAATGTCGATATCATGGATCATGGTTAACATCTGAATGTCCGAAGACCAAGTAAATGCCCCGGAGTCGGACATATTTCTATTATCGATTAAAGCATCGATTACCAGAGATGTGCATCCATTCATACATTTTTTGTTCAAAGTACACCAATATTTTACCTATAAACTTAGCATTATGAGCAATGGGAAACTATCCAGTTCACCTCTTTGTTTGTTTGTTTGTTTGTTTACATGGTCGGTCCGTCCGTACGGACACACGCTTGGGTCCTGAAGGGACCAGACTCAAGCAAAATGCTCGGGCCAGACTTAAAAAGCCTATAATTTTATAAGCGTGCTGGCTGAATGAAATGAAGTAAGAAAAGATGAAAGAAAAGAATGAAGCAAAAAGAGCCACTCCCAACAAATAAAGTTAACAATTTTGCCGCCAGCCTTCGGACATGAGAAAAGAATAGTCTTGACCCAATCTCATTTGCCACACAGGCGTCTTACTGCATTATTTGTTGTTCTTTTGCTTACTTCTAAAAATAAGTTTACAAACCTTAATATGTAATGTTTCACTTGGGAGTTTATCGCATACAGTATAGGAGATTTGAATCATTAAGGCTTTTGAGTAAATACGTGGCCCATACTTCACAACGATAATTTAAGATTGGTTAAATAAGTGTACTGAATAATTTCAGACTAGATTTGTATGAGGAATTGTATAAATGTTCCCTTATCTTGAAATATGCTTTCAGTGCCTTTTCTTTGAGACGCAAGTGTAATTCCCGAATAACAATATTTCTTAGTTATCTTAAGACTATTCAACTAAATGTATACTTATCTAGAATATGACCTCTTTTATTAAACGGATCATAATGTTTGATTTATCAATATTCACAATGAATTTCCACTACAAAATACAATAGTCATGTAACTGGTTGAGAGCACACTGTAAGCCACTAGGGCTTTTTAGATAAGGATTAAATCATCAGAATACATGAAACAATTTAGAGAATGGTTATTAAGCGTAACTGAGTCACAATTGGAGTTTAAGATGTCTGGAAGGTCATTAAAAGAGTCAGTCAGTTTACCATCACATTTAACAGCGAAACAGAGAGATGAGTACATGTCTTGAATTGTCTTAAGAAATATATCTCCGATACCAATTTTAGCTAATTTGTAAAAGAAGAGCGTCACTCCATAAGTGCTCAACAAAAGAAAGTCGTACACTTTGTTTAGGTCAATTAAAGTAACTTTTGATTGTCTTTTACCAACCAGGCTAGATAGACATTTGGATAAATCTTTTAGGCACATTTTGATACCAAACATAACACCTATCAACAAAGATAAACCATGATTAGCGCCATTAAAGAAAATTAGTCACTTTTCAAAAGTCACATTTTCAATTACTACACGGGAGGAAAATGGGTGTGTGCGAGGTTCACCCCGTGTGGGACACTGTTATTGACCAGGATTGACCGGCGGGCAATCGATCACACTGTGCAGCCGTGAACACTACCCCGCTCTGGCCCTACACTTAGTGAGCGGGATATTTGATTCCGAACATAAAGGGCATTATGTGCTAGTTAACAATTGGTGTTTTCTTCCGCGTAGTGTATTGAAAATGTGACTTTTGAAAAGTGACTAATTTTCTACAAATGGTGCTAATTATGGGTTATCTCTGTTGCTAGGTGTTATGTTTGTATCAAAATGTGCCTAAAAGATTTATCCAAAGTGTACGACTTTCTTTTGTTGAGCACTTTAGTATCGAATGAAGCGGAAATCCAATAAAACAAACATACAAATGGGTTTCAAAATGTGCCTAAAAGATTCATCCAAAGTGTACGACTTTCTTTTGTTGAGCACTTTAGTATCGAATGAAGCGGAAATCCAATAAAACAAACATACAAATGGGTTTTACCCGCCCGATTAAAATACTTATCGATAAGAGATTTTAGAACCAGAATATGGTAATTTGTCTGGAGACTTTTCAAACCGGGATGATATTGTTTTTTCCCCATAAACATAAAGGCGATTATAAGACTAGACAAAATCATTTACATAGGATAAAGTGCCTGATTCTATTCTCTCAAAATGAAAAGGACAAATGTCGTGGCCCATCGATTAGGACGCTTGTAAACTTAGCCGTAACTAAGAAACGGGAGGATTATATAGTCGCGTTTACCAGTTACTGTTTGCTGTGCATATAATTTATTTTGACATTTTATTATTGTATATTTGTCTTGCTCCTCTATATTGTTCTTTTATATTTTTTACATTTTGTTATTTATGGTAGTTTGCTTATTTTGAGTATTTTTATGAGTGGCTTGTATTATGTAGCGTATTGATAGTTATTGTGAGTTTTCTTTTTGGGCGAGCCGCTACGGCGGCCGCTCTTTGGGAAACTAGTATCATACCCACTGTTCACGTCTCACGAATGTCACAATGCAAAAAAATACATTCACTCCCTCTCTTTAGGCATACAAATCAGCAATGATTGTTTTGACCTGTTTGCAGTTAAAACCAGTGTTAAACATATTTTGAACGTTCTGCAAATTGACATCATTCTTGCCAAGAAAGATGTCAATTTGGCAAACAGTAAATGAATAGAGACAAATAATAACATTTGCTGTAAACGCATATTGATAAAAATTATAATATGCTTGTAGTAAGGGGCCATATCCAAACTCTCAGTGATTTTAAAGCATTTTTCTACCGATTTTACCCCGATATTCCAACGGTATACCGATTTTACCCCGGTATTCCAACGGTATTTCGTTGGAATACCGGGGTAAAATCGGTAGAAAAATGCTTTAAAATCACTGAGAGTTTGGATATGGCCCCTAAGAAAATCTTATCATCAAATACTAAAGCATATGGTAGCTATTTCACAGTAGGATGGTTTCCTTTCAAGCCTCTTTCAACCAATGATGTTTGTTTTAAAATCAGCTGATTGTTTACATTACAGCTTAAGTACTTGCGGCAACACCATAGGTCTGTTCAGACGGCCACTAGTCGAGTCTAGTTTTTCACGAGTAACTATAATGGCTCAGAGGCAGACGATCTACCGCTAGGCCACGGGGGGGCGGGGGGGGGGGGGGGGGGAGACATGGCTCAGTATACTTTGCCATCTAATCTATATACCCTGGGGCCATTATTTCATCAAAAAACTGCCGGCCGAGCCGGGTGACACAAGCACAACGCTTCCTTTCTCCACCCTTCGTCAATTTCGTGACGGACTAAAGGCTGCCACTGACGTACCCTCCGTCAAGAATATGGTGGTAAACGACGCAACCATGACGCACCTCTCCCGGGGGTCGTATAGTGCGTCTTACAACTGATAGGTGTATTGCACATTGCACTATGATACAACAATCCAACCCACTGAATGTGTCACTACTGTACCTACCAAACCACAAAGCTCATAAAAAGAAACCGCGATTGTGATTGGTACTTTTGTAGCTGTATTATCTTGTTGCAAAATCATAAATGCATCAGTGATTAGTTATTGTACACATTTTATCACAATTTGTTAGATTTGAATGGAAATAAACCAATCAGACTTCTAACCTTTGACTTAACAGATAACAGTGCAAGCTGCAGCGGTATCTCAGATCAATCAATGGCGGTCAATCTGAGGAGCTCTACAGTGGCGGCCTGTGGACACTGGTCATAAATAGTGGGAGAAATGTGTGACTTTGCACAGTGATTTGTTAAAGATGTCTGAAGGGTCACATAACGAAACAAAGTTTCTGACTCCTTCACTACGGGCTGGGTGATGTCAATAACTTTTTGATACCCCCTCGTAATATAGGGGATCCGCATTGCGCTATACCACGCAAGCGCAGAATAGTCTAACCACAGCAGAGGTAGGAGGACAGGCTCGTTTACTAGGATCATGTACGAAAAAAAAATCGCTAACGGGGGTGCGTCATATGATCCGTCAGAATCAACCAATGGTGCGTCACAAAATTGACTGAGGGTGCGTATATTGTACGACAAAGGTCCGTCACTTTTTGACACACGGTGCGCCATGGTACATGAGAAGTTGACGCACCTCGGTAAAGTGACGCACTATTCCCGGGGTCGTATAGTGCGTCTTACAACTGATAGGTGTATAACCATATGAATGCTGTTAAGACAAGTAAATCATTGCCGTTCAAGAACAGTTGTTTTAAGTTGCTCAGACCTGAAAATGCATTTAACAGTTATACATTTAACAGTTTATTATAGGATAGATAGTACTTGCAGTTGTGATAGTCCTTAGAAGTTGCCCTCATCAAAAGCGGGGCTCAGGTTACGATCTAAAAGAAGAATATGAATGTCGGTTAGATTTCTGAAGCTGCCGGGTGTGATGTTGGCCAATTGCCTTCCACTGCCATCGAGCGCTGATGTTTTGAAATGAGTTGACACTATGTCATAGAGGAGCAGTGTTTCTCTGTGGTGTCCGTCATGAAAGCAGTTCGTTGTAAATCGATTGAAATGCAAGCCAGAGGAACACTGAACAGGACACTTTGGTAACTCGGCAATGTGTAAAACCCCCTCATAATACACTGCAAAAAGGTTGCTTAAATATTTACTCAACATTTTACACAACGTTGTTGAAGTATGCAACCGCTCAACAGTTGTGTAAAATTTACCCAACGTTGGATAACATGTTTTCACCAACAGTTGAACAATTCCAGTTACTCAACAGTTGCACAATTTGAATTACACAACAGTTGGGTATTATTATTAAAGTAACCATTTGTCGGGCATTTTAATACCAACTGTTGCTTAATTTGTGAATTGAAGCCATATGTTGGGTGTTTTAATGCAAATCGTTGCTTATTTGTGGCAACTTTTTCTTATATATTGAGCATTTTTGTATAGCAACACGGGTAGGCAAATATTGTGAATTCTGGGCGATGCAGCAGAGCTACATACATCACTTCCTCCCGGTAGTGAACCGGTAACTTGTAAAGGGAATTATTGGCGATGCAGCAGAGCTACATACACCATTCCCTCTGGATAGTGAATCTGTAAGTTCTTTTAACATGTTATTTAACTATATATGTAATATCTGACATCTCTTATCATTGGTGTTTTTTACTGTGAACGTTGTCCCAACGTATTCTTGCTATCTGGGTATGAAGGTATAAATAGTTAATATTATATAATACATAAACATATTTATGTGATTCTTTTGGTAGAAAATAGATCACATGACATGAACTATTCAGTATATGTCCATGTCTTGTATTTTTTGACTATATAAATCGACTATTCAATATTCATCGCTAGTGACACCGCTGAAATGATATTCATAAACAAATATATGTCAAACAAGGATGGCAACTTTAAACTATTTTGTCAGTGTTTGCGCTTTATTCCGCTTGGAAGCTAAGACAGAATAAATCTAATTGTGGTCCTGGGGCACAAGTTGCGGACGGGATAAGATATATGCGTATACAACCATTCCCCAAATTCTGAGAAGATCCATCACACGGACGCCATTAGAATCGAGACTTTAAGCAACAATTGATCAATAAAAACCACATGGGTAAATCTTAACATAAGTTGCGTGATTGCCTGAGACAAATACTCAACAGTTGCCCAATTGAAACAATTAACGCAATATTTTAGCAACAAAACAAGTTTTGACCGGGGTTTCCCCAACTTGTTACTAAATTGTTTTGCTCAACGTTGGGTAGTTTTTACTTTATACAACACCTAGATTTCTACATATGTTGAATGCATTTTAATCAACACGTCAACCAACGGATAAAAGTACTTTTAGCAACGTATTTTAAGCAACCTTTTTGCAGTGTACGACTCTGTGAATTTGGGGACTTCCACCATGGTCAGACGCGCACCATGAAATGTTAGCTTCAGGGATGGATGACGCAGAGTCAACTTTTGGTAGTATTCTGTGTTTGTGTATAATAGGCGACGTGATAGATATCCGTCCAATTCTGCAAGTCAGGAACATAGGCCGCTGTAGTCTTAGTCTCATTATGAGAAAAGTCTGTATTTCGCAAGGCAGGCCCATAAGCTTTTGCAGTCTTGGTCCCATTCTGTGAAAAGTCCATATGTCTCCCGTAAGACACATCAGTCTCTGTAGTCTTGGTTTTATTCTGCGAAGAGTCCATACGCCGCGAGTAAGTCACACTAGCCGCTGAAGTGTTAGTTCCATTTTGTGTAGAGTCCATTTGTCGCGAGTCATAAACATTAGCCGCTGTAGTCTTGGTTTCATTCTGCTGAGAGTCCATATGCCGTGAGTAAGACACATCAGCCCCTGTAGTCTTGGTTCCATTCTGCGAAGAGTCCATGTGTCGCCCGTAAGACACATCCGTCTCCGTAGTCTTGGTTTCATTCTGCGTATAGTCCTCATACCACAAGTAAGACACACTAGCCGCTGAAGTTTTGGTTCCATTTTGCGTAGAGTCCACACACAGAAAAATGTTTACATAATTATGTTAAATATAGAACTCCATAATTATTATGTAAACCTTTCACACAGTATTTGTGTATAAAATACACAAGTTATGTAAACATAACTTGTGTATTTTATACATAATTAAGTTGTGTACAAAATACACAAGTTATGTTTACATAAGTTGTGTATTATGTACACAAATACTGTGCGAAAGGTTTACATAATAATTATGGAGTTCTATATTAACATAGTTTGTGTAAACTTATGTAATCTTTAAAGTCCATATGCAGCGAGTAAGACACTAGCCGCTGAAGTCTTAGTTTCATTTTGCGAAGGGCCCATATGTCGCGAGTCATTCACATCAGCCGCTGACGTCTTGGTTCTGTTCTGGGAAAAGTTCATATGCCGCGAGTAAGACACACTAGCCGCTGAAGTCTTAGCTTCATTTTGCGAAGAGTCCATATGTCGCGAGTCATTCACATTAGCTGCTGGAGTCTTGGTTCTGTTCCGGGAATAGTCCATATGCCGCAAGAAAGACACACTGGCCGCTGAAATCTTCGTTCCATTTTGCGAAATGTCCATATGTCGCGAGTCATTCACATTAGCCGCTGAAGTCTTGGTTCTGTTCTGGGAAAAGTCCATATGCCGCATGTAAGAAACACTAGCCGCTGAGGACTTAGTTTCATGTTGCGAAGAAACCATATGTCGCGAGTCATTTACACTAGCCGCTGGTCTTGGTTCTGTTCTGGGAATAGTCCAGTAAGACACATTAGGTGTTGAAGTCTGGGTTTATTGAGCGGAGAATCTGTTTGTCACGAGTCATTCGCATTAGCCGCTGGATTCTTGGTTCTGTTCTGGGAATACGGTATTCCATATGCCACGATTGAGAAACATTAGGTGTTGAAGTCTGGGTTTTTTTAGCGGAGAATATCTGTATGTGGCGAGAAAGACACATTAGCCGGTGTAGCCTTGGTCAGATGTTGTGATGAGACATTAGCATATTGCAAATAGGATGAATAAGCAAGTGTAGTTTTATTTCTATTAGCAGAGGAGCTCGTGTATTGATAATTGTTTATGTCAGGTACATCATCCTTGTCATAAATTGGTGTAGATATTACCTATGCAAATTTAGTGGAGTTACCTGTCGCGGTTTGATTCAGAGTGTCATGAGCAGGTGGATAATAAGGTGCAATATTCACAGCAGATTTGGCTCCGATATCATCAATGTTAACATTGGCTATGCTATCAGAATTCAAACTTCTCTGATTTTCATGGTTTCAGTCAGTCTCATATGTTGTGGCATTCTTGTCTGCGCTAATCATATGCGCTGCAAAGAGCCGCATGGTGAACTTATTGAAGACACTCATCATTTGCCAGATAATATAACGAATTCATAACTGTCTTCCTTTATAAAGAAATATAAGTCGCATTTGGCCGAGTGCAACTTCAACTTTGTTGTGGTATAAGTCAATCTAACCTTACTCTCTTTTATACTGAAACACCGGTGCCTATAAGGGGCTATATCCAAACTCCAGTGATTTTAAAGCATTTTTCTACCGATTTTACCCCGGTATTCCAACGAAATAGAACGAAATACCGTTGGAATACCGGGGATAGAACGAAATACCGTTGGAATACCGGGGTAAAATCGGTAGAAAAATGCTTTAAAATCACTGGAGTTTGGATATGGCCCCTAATGGGTAATGAGTTGAAATTTGATCGGGACTGTTTTTGGGAATTTTGACTTACTTAGAATTAACAAATACTTCCTTGTGGTTTCGTTAAACTTACGTTAAGTTCCTCTTTTTGTACCGGAACAGTGATGATCATGAGTAATGAGGTTAAAATAGATTGGGACTGAATTTTGACTATCTATCAAAGAGACTAACTGCAGGATCCTGAGCTTATAGTCAGTCTCAAAGCCACGCTCAAATCAATTGATTGGCCTTTCAGAGCTCTTTGAAGAGAGTTACTAGTTTGATTTCTAGTCACTCAGTTCATTAACCTTGTTAATGTCTGTTAGGCTATTGTTCACATCTGCTCTAAATAAACAAACAACATTTTGTACAAAAAAATACCGACCCTAATATCAGAAAAACGTTTATTTATCTGTGATTACAAAAATAAAAACAGGATTTATTATATGGAACTTATGAAACACCTTAGTGGTAATTTATTTGTGATGATATCAAGCAAAATCAGTTTGAATTCGAAAATATTAACTTTGAGCTGTAGCCAAACAAAGGAATTCATTTATTTTGTTCCCTATTGTTTTGGAAGCTGTTCACCTGCTTAATTGTTTAAACTAATTGTCCAATTTCAATAATGTTTTTTGGAAAAAATATATTTTGCAAATGCTATACTTTCGACTGTTTTGCTTCACCATCCTTTTTCCGCTGTAATATTGAGCCTACATTTCACCGACACACACACACTCACACCAACTGCCTAAATTCAAACTTAACTTCTCAGGCCTGATAAAGACATAAAATGGATTTGGTGATCGCTTTTACCAAGGAAGCCAAACTTATTAAGATCAAGGGATCGACTTAAAGATGCCGAGTCATGATTTAAGTGTCTGTGAGTGTAAGTGGTGGGATAGTTCTGTTATGTTAGCACATACATTTACAGGTACGTGAAGCTGAAACCTACCAGTCCTTGCTCCAGTCATCGAAAGAATTTGCCGACCTGACATGGCGACTAACTACACAATGCAAGATAGAATCAAGTCTAGGAGTTTTACCAAAGAGCAATTTACATTTATGTCCGATAGCGTAAAATGTGAACTGAACAAATTAAAAAACTCAGGATTGTATGCGTGGATGAGGGTTTTGATTAGGAAATGAGCTCAATTACCAAGTTTTAGATTATTGCATCATTAGTGTCAAATCCAGTGTTGGAACCTCAGATTTTTTAAAACTTGCCAGTCGGGCAGGTAACTCACAGAATTTACCTGCCCGACAAAAATTCCACCAGCCCAAGGTTTTTTCATAATATTTTGCAGCAAACAATTAAGGGCAAGACTACTTTTAAACTATACAATTACATGTTTTTGTCTTTATTGTACGATGTTCCACTGTAACCCTAGCCCGTAACAGCTCCTCCTATTCATCATGTTCATCAATCCAATACTCTTTTTAATCTCCTATTAACCTGATCGCCTCTATCATCATGACCAATCTGATGATGAAATTACCCTGAACTTACTGTGACTTACACTTTGAGCTTCAAAAATGTTACCCGCCAGTCGGACGGGTACCTTTGTATTTTCACCCGCCCGACACGAAAGTTACTCGCTATGGGCGGGCGGGCGGGTCTTATTTCCATCCCTGGTCAAATCCATTTAGCATCCGCTAGTTGCGATTGTGCCATTTTGTGACATGCCTGATCTAACATACCCGAACAGACACCTGCGATCTGTTACAAATTTAAAGCTACAATGCAAGAGCTTGTTCAAGGCTAACGGTTAACCCCGGACGAAAGTCATTGTAGGCCCAGTTACATTGTCTACATTTTGGTCGGAAAAACCGTGGTATAGGCGAATGGTCGGCGAGGGCCGTGCATTTCGGTGGTTTCCCGTCAAATATAAAATGTTTCAATTGGGGTTTGCACGTTGTATCGGAGTAAAACACGACGGGAATTAAGTGTCTGGGCCTGTTTATATCGACTGGAATTTGACTAATGCTAAGGGGTTTTGTTTAAAAATGTTAAAAATGAAGTACATATAAAATTATATTCTTATTTGCATTGTCTATTATTTTATGATATGGTGTTCAAATCTTTGGTCGTTGTTGAAAGGGATTAAATCATCTTTCAGCGTTCTGCGCATCTGCGAGATGTAATGCTTCTTACGACGTAACAATCCTTCCAACAAAAGAGAATCAGGCATTTTATAATAGGCCTATGTATCTTGACATAATGGTATCCCTCCTCCGTTGCCCTGAGACCTGATTCATATTATAATATGGCCACGTGTTTTGAACTGACCACCCAAAAAGGGTGGTGGCGTTGCATTTTTGCTGACGAATCATCCATCTCTCACTATTAACTCAACAACTAAATGTGGTAGGTGTCATTTGAAAGCTTATTCATCTAGCTACACTGTGTGAACAAATCAGGTATTTCTATAACGGTTTGGCTGAGATATGATTGATTATATTTCGAAAGTCAGGGGTGGCGGCGGCGGCGGTGGTGGCGGTGGCGGTGGCGTTGTGTACAATCTCTATGGGGAATATAGAAAATGTTCCCAATTCTACGTTCAAACTACAATAACTCCTCATCTCTGTATGGTACAAACATGATTTTGCTCTCATTTTATAGATTGTTTTATATTCTATAAGTTTCTGTTTCAACAAACGTGTCAACTATTACGTAACAATTGTAATCACGAATCGATTGCATTGTCCTTGGCTTTTTCCCTATTCACTACACAGTGAACTTGCCCTATTTCATCGGTTTTACATACATGACTATAACAACAAAATTATTCAACCGATGATAGCAAAATTATACATTTTTGGAAAGCTCTCAAATAGGGGAATTCAAAAATCCCGCTTAAATCAGGATAGGGTTAATAGCCAAAAATATATGTGTGAACTCTAAAAAATTTGAAATGTAAACGTTTGTGCTCATTTACTTCCCGATATAGAATATTTCAACAAGTTACCCTTGACAACCATTATGTTCTGATGGGTAAATTGCATGAGGAACTAATATGCACAGTAAAATGATGAATGGGAGAGGAATAAAAAAATTATTGAGCTTCAATCAAAATATGAAGAAAAAAAATCAATATTCTTTGGACATTCTTAATCATAACATGTTACCATTAGGCTCTATGCAAATTCCAATCGCATATTTGGATTCCTTGTAAGATTACCGTCCAGAACATATATACTTTTTATGGGGTAGAACAAGTAGTTATGCGATATGCTAATTCGAATCTCAGATAATGTAAAATGTAAAAATCTGGACATGCAACGGGAAGGGTGGCGAGTTCAAAACACATGGCCATATACACTGACTGAGCGTAGTCTAACGATCGCCACTCATTAATCGCGCGCGTGATAGTAATGCGCTGGTGCAAGTAACCCTCGCAATCAAAATCAACTCTCGGCACGCGCGTGTTAATGCAGCGCCAACCACTATGCTCTTGCATAGAGTTAGAAGAATGGAGTATACAGGGTGACCCAGAAAATGTTGAACCCAAAAATCACAAATTTAAAGAAATTAATTAAAAATAAAATTAAATAAATATGGCATTCTGTTTTCAACAGTTATGTAAACAATTTATTAAGTTTTCTGCAGAACTTTAGATCATGTAAATTGGCCTTACCAAACTAAAGATACACTTGATTGTGTGACAGGGGTGTTTTCGCCCTTTTGTAAAAGTGAAAAAATTGTAACTTGGTTCAGATATGAAACTTAATTCTGTTTTAAGTACGATGAGTAATCTTTTCTTTTGATCTGTATTTATCAAATTAACATTTTCAAATGAAGTCAAGGGGACTTCAGTTTTTGTTTTCAAAGTCTCTTATATAATAATAATATTGATTTACATAATAAATGAATATTGATGAGATACTGTGCAGAAATGGTTTCGAACAGGCACTTGTTCTGCTCATGTAGCATGAAACCATTTTTTTGCACTTCACTTACACTACAAAACAACACTTCTTACAAAATTACACGTATTTAAGTTTCGTGTGGCCTATATTTATGATCTAAAATGTTTCAGAAAGTTAAATGTATGGTGCACATAGCTGGTGAACGAGTTATGCAATATTTTGTTATTTTAATGGTAAAAAAAGAATTTGAATTTTGTGATTTTTGGGTTCAACATTTTCTGGGTCACCCTGTAGATGATCGTCGAAGAGGGTTTCGTGTCAACAACGAAAAATGGACACCCGCTTTTTGGTATCTATTGACATTATGCATAAAGCTTTTTGTAATTTTCAGCGGTTTATCAAAGTGCCTCAAAAATGATCGATATTGACAGCCAGCATTGTGCGCATTGTTATCCTTGGTAAGAAGACTGTGTTGCAATAAGGTTGATCACCGAAATCCAAGGAATGGGTACGGTGTGAGGTCGATCTCGGTCGGAAACATATCCCTGTTGTAGCTGTAAACATGGCAAACAAAATATAATTCAACTTATAACATGGAGAACTTCTCGCCGATTGGTTATAACCAGAAATGTGTCATTATCTATTTAGCTAATCAGAGATATCGTATGCAGAATGGTGACAATTAGGCCTATACCTTAAACTATTTAGAAACTCTACTCTTAATGGTTGTCTTAAATACTCATGGCACGTAATAAACCAATTAGAAACACTGTCAGAAAAACATCAATTAATTTGATATACTTCAAATCGACTTCCCCGATCTATGACACACCATCGAAACCAGTTGATCTATTTCATTGCTATAGCATTTCTAGCCCGCATTATTCAATTGACCCTAGATATCTGCTTCAAAATATTGTACTGCTGCTAAAATACCATGGCAACGTACATGGTTTTTGTCATGGATTGGGTATTATTGGTTTAACAAAATTGCTTAAAACAAATACGGTATGAACCCAACAACTTCTACACGGCTATTCTTTTTACCATATACAAAACAGATTTTTCAGTAACAGTTCACACTTTTCAAAGTCTATCTCAAGGATTACTGATCCAATACTAGACATGTTTGTGCTTATTCCAATGATTTTCTCACGGTGATTCCAAAAGTGGTAATGAAATTCAATAATTTCGACTTTTTTGTTAACATTTTGTGAAATGTTAGAATGTCGTCTGCAGACGCTTGCCGTGTGGAAAGTGATAAACTTTAGGCATAATTCTGTTATACCCTACACACCTACATCGGTAGTAGGCCTATGCGTCGTTCTTAAAAATCATGCACTATGAATACCTCTGTGAAGGGTATAACAGAATTTCTCCAAACTTTAAATATAAATGTGAGGAAATAACTTACTGCAGTGAACTGTAATTATGCCGTTTGCAAACATCTAGCACATCCAGCAAGTCCTCCTTTCGAAGACATATGTTGATGAGTCTCAGTCGGGTCATATTCTCCATGGAGTCCAAGCTGGAAATAAACAGCCTGGCTGCTGATCTACTAACAACTCTGCGTTGATTATCGACCGGATCGGCACCTGATGGGCTGTGCTCACTTGTTTCCATCGGCAACTTCCGTGATTCCGGCAACTTTTGCAACTTCGCCCAAAACTTTGTTAATACTGATTGTTCGATTTGATGTTCTTCATCTTCCTGAATCTGTGCCATTAACGAGAGGGTGCGAAGCTTAGATAAGTATCTCAGTGTGTACGCAATGCAGGTAAGTAGATCTTCAAGATAAGGACAGGATGATATACGCAGTTGTTCAAGGTGTATGTGGTCATGCAACGAATCGATCAGTCGCTTGTGGGTATTCCTCGTCAGTTTGTTTACGGAGATCCCGAACTGTTCAAGGTGACGTACACAAGGTAACTTCTCTGCTAATACTTGTCCAGCGTTGTCATCAACTGGATTACCATCTACGATAAAGACGGTTAAGCGTAGACCATACTGTGTAAATTTGCCGATCAAATTGGACATGTCTTCCGGTGATGCATCCATGTTACTCGCATCCAAATAGCGCACATTTGTGTTCATCATACAGTCGCCGAGGTATTTTATTCGCGTCTTGTTACAGCATATATCAAGATCCATAAGGGCGGAGGACATCTTGACTTCGATAGATCTCAGTAGAGAGTCCATTTGGTCACTGTCGATCCCGCAGTTTATGAGAGTCAGATGTGTCAGTGACTGGAGACAACCTTGATTAATGACGCTAAGAAGATTCTCCATTTGGGTACCCATCTGGACATTGCCCAAATCGAGAAGATCTAGCCCTTCATAGTAAGCCAAGGAAGCAAATATCTGCACAAGATTTATACCACGCGAAGATTGCCAGTCACGGAAATAATTTGTCAGCTCAATTCTACATAAACTATGAAAATCGCTGGAATCTTTCCTTAGATTTTCCTTCTTGCTTTTATACAAGAGTTTAAGTTTTTCGTTTGAAAGACTTTTCATGTAGCTCTGCGTCATATCCCACATGGTTGCGATGGTACCAACCATAATGGCAATGTCTGAAGCAGACGGTATTGCGTTAATTCTGATCGATTTTGTATTCTTAGCACGTGATATATATTGACCAATTGCGCTTGATGTATAAGGTGACATACCAATGAACAGGATGTGACCCTCCGGAAACAGTTCTGTCAGAAGTTCATGTGATGATGTACTGACTGGACTTTCATAATAGCACTGTAGGCATAGCTCAATAAACTTTTGGATACTTTTTGTGTCATCTGGACTGAGACATTTGCCTATCTTCTGGATATATTTTGTATCATCTTGATTAAAGCACTCGATATAATACTGATTGATCTTGTCTTTAACCTCGGATTTAAAGACTACTTGAAGACGCCGTAGAATCAAATCGGCAGCCTCTTCACTTGCCCCACAAGCAAACCGTAACACCATTTCAAGACGCATGCAAGTTCTCACTGAGTCCAAATATTGCAAGTGTGATGTGAATTGGTCTCGATGACTTAGAGCCAAATGGGCAAGGTATTCTCCTGCACACTTTTCCTGACAAGATTTGTGGAAAAACGTTACAGATTCATCGAGCCCTGTACGCCCAGATTTATTCTTCAACAGAGAGGCCACAGTACCGCGGGATTTTTGCTCCATCGATAGAAGACCTATCCGACACCCATCTCGTACTGTTTTCTCTGATGACATATCCACAAACTCTTGCAGACCGAACAGCAGCTTATCATCCGATGACCACAGCCCATCTAGTGCCACCTGTCCTGCCTTCATAACCACCTCGGTTAGATCAATTGATTCTGTGGTATTCTTTGCCAAATATTGATGGTGTAAAAGCTTGATCATTTTGGTGAACAAGTCTCCAATTTTACCAGGCATGTTCATGTCTCCGGATTCTTTCCACAGCATACACAGTAGGAGAGTCATCAGGGGTACGTTTGCAATACCAGGATTGAGGTTGTGATCTTTCAAGTATTCCAGAAGGTTCTCGCCAGCTTCGACGTCTTGAGCGAAGAATTTCATGACATATTGTCTAACGTTGTCGTCAGAAAATCCAGTGATCTGCATTTGCGTGTAGACATTTTGTAAACCACTGAAATCATCAGCTTTCCAAAATCTTGACGTCACTAGTACTTGACATTGACGAAGGCGGTTGTTCATCAATATTCCGTGAACACCACTTACTCTCTGTGTGAAATCCCCATTAAAACCATACTCATCGTAAGAATCAAACACGACGATACATTGCGATTGATTCAACTCCATGTATTTGCGCAAAGAAACTTCTGAAATCTTCGAGTCACTTGGTAGCAGTTGTTGTACAATGGCTTCTTCAAGGGTGGTTTCTGGAGTCATCCAACGCATGTTTAGGACGAACAGTAGACTGATATTCGTCAGCGGCGAATCTGGATCCTTTGTCGCCCAGTCATGAGCAAGCTTTGCGGTCAGGATAGATTTACCGCAGCCAAGACTGCCTAAAACTAGCACCCTGGTAGGTGGAATTCCGTTGTCCGTCTTTCTGGTGAATATTTCATGGCGAGATTCCAGCGATATCTCGATTGGAGCAAACGGTTTAGGAAGTTGAACCAGTATGGATAGGTTAGTGTAAATGTCATCCATATTCAGATAATTTCGTTTATCACCGGGAAGCAACGGTATCTTGCAGAGGGATTGTAGATAATAATGCTGTAATGCTCGTCGACAATATGTCACATCTAAACACCTTTCTGCTACTTCGGCATCTTAGAGAACAAATATTAAGAAATACCACGGCATTATTATTTCTTATAACACTGTGTTATTTGCACGGGTTTGTTTTATCATTTGAAGTTTTCAATATGTGGTCATATTCCGCCCACATGGTTTTATTAGTGAGGTAATACCCCGTAACCTAGGACTAAACGGGATGTAAAAACAAAACAGTATTTACATTTTGTGCGCAAGGAAAGCTAATAATGATTACGTGTAATGGTGACTTTCAAACAAATATAAAATTGCTGGCAACGTGGGGTCAAAGGGTCTTGACATTTCAACATTGCCACACCACTGCGTCATTCCCTGCCATCTGTCATTATGTGAGTCGATTATTATATTGCACACACAATAAAATATCGATGAAGATATAGGCCTAGATATATAACGAATAACGTAAAATGAATAACATAACTCGTGTCATAAATACCTGGATTTTCTCTGTGCGTATCTTTCAAGTATCTGACATCTCCAGTTAATGCGTCAATCTTTTCCGCTAATCCACCTAACGCTTGGGCGATCTTATCGTCGTGTTTTTGAAGCACCTTTGACGTCATTTCAGATGTCACTAGATATGTTTGCAACTAGAAGAGATCGATAGAACGGTTTTTGAATTATTCTTTACCTCCACGGTTCTAGCTATGGGCCGTGCGGGTGAACCTGTAACCAGTAACCATGAAAAATAGTGTGCCCAATAACCCCAATTGAAACCATTATAATACGGTATTATAGTACTTGATTTATAACATCTCAAGGCGACCCGGTGGATGAGAATGTAGGGAAATTACCGGAAATAGTCACAATTGTTCACAATTGGGAAAATTACCTTGTTGCAAGAAAATAGTGAGTAATGTAATGTATCTTTTTATTGTTATATTTATGAAAGTGTGTGGGAGAGGTCTGGTGTGGGGGTGCAGGGGTGTGTGTGTGTGTGGGGGGGGGGGCGGTGCGTGTGGTTAGGCTGTTTGAGGGTATGTGTATATTCATCTCGTGAGAGGATCTTTTTATTGTTAGATTTATGAAAGTGTGTGGGAGAGGTCTGGTGTGTGTGAGGGGGGGGGGGTGGGTGGGGGGGGGGGGGTACGTGTGGGTAAGGCTGTTTGAGGGGGTTTGTATGTTCATCTCGTGAGAGGATCTTTTTATTGTTACATTTATGAAAGTGTGTGGGAGAGGTCTGGTGTGGGGTGTGTGTGTGGGGGGGGGGGGGGGGGGGTACGCGTGGGTAAGGCTGTTTGAGGGTATGTGTATGTTCATCTCATGAGAGGATCTTTTTGTTAGATTTATGAAAGTGTGTGTGGGGGGGGGGGGGGGGTACGTGTGGGTAAGGCTGTTTGAGGGTATGTGTATGTTCATCTCGTGAGAGTGTTATTGGTATCACATGTTTTATATATATAAATGTGTCTTTGTATCTTATATTCATATTTTAATGTATCTCTTTGAATGTATTTAAATGTTTTTATAATATTGTAAGTGCAATGCAATTTGGCTTTTAAGCCACGATTTTGTATTTTTCAATAAACCAATCTATAAAACCAATCTATAAGACGACCAGTTCAACAACGATCAAGTTTGGGTATGGTGAAAAGGTACTGGGCATGTAGCTCATTATGCATGTCTTTCTTATTTTATATTTGACAGAGAGTACTAAAATGACCAAAGCTTACCCCTTTCAATTCCTGAAGCAGATCTGTCATGAAATAGTTGGGATGAACAACAATAAGGCAATTGACAAGGTCATTCAGAACCTGGAAGTGGGTTTCCATTTCTTTCTTTTTAATACGGAGATTTTCAGCGATTCTCATGTGCGACAGAGTGTTTCGTATATCAGCGACCTTAAAGAAGAAAATATTTAAATATTTTGGCATCTTGCAGCAATAAATTATATATATTAAGCAATGTTATGAACAACTATAGCTATTTGTTTAAAAGTTTATTTGTTTCATGAATTTGTAGAAAAATAAACCTAGGCCCCCTAGTGCTTGGGCATTGCGAATTTGATTATTATATTATTATTACTGAACTTTGGAATCAATTACCATATCATGTTAAATCAGCCAAAACTCTTGAACAGTTCAAATCATCGCTAAAAACTTACCTATTTAATGTTAATGCATGATTTCCTTTTTGTCGTGTCTTTTGTTACTACTACATGTATAGTTTTGTATATTTGCGTTTCTGTTTTATTTGTTATAGCGCATAGGGACTTAATTGTGTTATGCGCTCAATAAGCATGGTTTTATTATTATTATTATTATTATTATAAAAAAATATGATAACATAGAAAATAATTAAATATAACATAGTAAAATAAATTACACTTATGTCATTCAAACTTTTTAAGGTTAAATGAAACAGAAGCAATAGATTCTTACATCTTTTATCTTGTCATAAACAGATCTATCACGGCCGTGAAAGGCTCCGAATCTCATCATGATCATCATCAAACTTGCCGCGTCGAAATCTCCAAGATTCGTGTAGCATTTACCCGACGTAGTCAGGCGAAGCACAAAGGCCTTAGCGACCTCCACAGGATCTGCATGAAAACGGCTAGGATTGACGTTACCCCAGTGGATATTTTGCGTGTTTGGCTGAATCGGCGGATAATAAACGGATTGAATTGCTTTGGCCCATTCCATGCATCCAAGACAACTTTTCCCCGGTTTTGGTTTCCCCGTGACCGGGCACTGATGATGCGGCGGAGAGACACAGGGATGCAGCAGTCGTGTTTGATCATCGTGCCAATTCTTCAGTATAGTGGTTATACAGGGCAGAGCTTTGTCGCATATTAGTTGGACGGCCTGGAGTAGGCGAACAAAGTTACCGTATTCCTCGTTAACGACGGTACTTGATGGAATAGCTGTAAATAAAATAATAAACCCTTCAATGACACGCCATTATAATAATTACACATGCACAATTAGGCTCCGCCCCTTGCTGCTGATTTTTGCATTGACTACTAACCTTTGACCTTAATACATTATATTCATTAGGAGACTATTCCATTAGCTGCATGGGTAGGCCTAGAACGGTCGTCGCGGTTTATCTAAATATGGGCACTGCATACCCAAATATGGTTAGCGTCATCACGTGACGACAACAATAATATTCTGGGGAAAGCCCAGGGAATCCCTGAATTACCATTAATGTACGTCATCAAGATGGCGTATTCTAATTGGAAATCATGTAGGGAGAATAAAGCCAGCGATCAACGTTTAATTCATGAAAATCGATCTATTTTCCGCAAAAATACAGCGTTTTTGGTGGCCGTTTGTAGACAAACGTGACATTGTAACATGTCATGCCACATATTTGGGGTACAATTGGGCCATTTTATTAAATCAAGCTCAACTTATACCAGTTTTATGGCGGGAATAGATGGCAACACCGCAGAACTACATGTTAAAACATCACTTTCACCACATGGAAAACTGGTTTAGGTCATATCTCGCTACTTTTTCTGGGATATTTTTCTCTTTTTTAGCTAATTTTTTTCCTTGGTAACAGAAAAGTAGCATTTTTCAAGATAAAATCAGGAAATAGTACATTTTTAAGAGTTTTTATCCTTTTTAGACAATCTCTTTATGAAAATAAAAGCGATGAACAGGCATTTGAGGTGAAATTCATTTCTCCTTACTGAGTGGGCTACTTTTTATCGTCAGAATTTGGATTGTGATTGCATCTTCACCACCGGTGAAAACATGGCTCAAAGTTTATTATTTCGCTCAACTTATGCCAACTTGAGAGTGTTTAGTGAAACTTAATAAATTTTATTTAAAAATCCAAACGATGTCATCATACTAAAACGATATTTTGAGTTAAAAAGCAAAGTTTTGTCATTTGCGCGAGATCGAGAGAGCTAGAGATCGAGAGAGCCCGATTATTGTAATGCAATTACTCGTTGTCGCCATTTTGCGTGGAAACAAAATGACGAACAGCTTGTCTAAAACAGCCCTCTAAATTCTTTAATCGGACAATTTGGCCAACTCTTGGCATGTTTTGTAAAAGAATTTGAACATCTTGTATCAACTCTTCAAATGTTAACAAAAGTATACGTGAGCATTGCATTTTTATCTTGGGAAAATAAGCTTATGAAATTAAAAAAAAAAAATCTGTAATCTGAATTTGATTATGAAATCTGTGTGTCAAGTGAAAAACCTCCAAATTCGTTTCCAGAACCAGAATATTTAAATATCTTATAATTATACTCTCTGGTGTAGTTGCTTTATCTAATTTTCATTATTCTAGTATTCTGTAGTTTTGTGATATATTCGTAATTAATAAAAGTTTATTTTTAGATTAGTTCATTTTTATTGTTTCAAGAAGTTGTGTTGTACTTACATTCCAAATTAATAACCTATTTGTACTAGTTATCCAACATGTCTATGCTGTGTATGTTTTGCAATTCACATTATTCTTGCTGTAATGCATTTCCGCTGTAATAATGTCTAAGTGATTGACCAATCCAAAGTGTTGATAAATGCAAAATTGCAATTCTGCTTAAGTCTATTCGAAAAGGGCCATATGTCCGTACCAAGCCGGCCACATTTTACCGACTTAAAGGTATCTCCAGCTGAATTATATCCAACTGCTCCTGTTGGAATTCACCTACAATGTAATTATGATCGATGCCAAATTGCCTGTAGTGTAACTGGTCACAGGTCACTAATAGGTATGTCAAATAAGGTGGGATCGTTTCACAAAATCCTTAAAATCGTGATACGTGTCTCTATTTTAAACAGAAGTTGTCAAAAAAACATAACATTTTTGG
The DNA here is from genome assembly GCA_035610835.1 of Ophiura sarsii. Classification (NCBI taxonomy): domain Eukaryota; kingdom Metazoa; phylum Echinodermata; class Ophiuroidea; order Amphilepidida; family Ophiuridae; genus Ophiura; species Ophiura sarsii. Next base: position 32,821,121 of record CM069450.1, on the reverse strand, counting down.
TATCATATTAAAGACAATTTATCCAGCTACCGAATAAAAAAAGAATTAAAGCCACATATTTAGCAACAGTGAAGTTATCAATCTAAACGTCGAGTGAGTCAAGGGTGGGATCGGTGGATGAGGCGCCGGTGGATGAGGCGCCCATAGGTTTCTACACAAAATAGTGGAAAACTAGAACTTTTGAAATTGATGCCATTTTAAAATTATACATAGGAAAGTTTTCAAACTCTCATATGTGTTAATAACATGTGCCTGCTACTATGAATAATAATATTGAATTGTTATCTAGACATTCTCTACTGGAATATGATGTTCAATTCAGGGAGTGTTTTAATGTAAAAACACACAGTTTTATTCATTTTATTGATTAAACAATGGCCAAATCGCAGTCTCTCTATTTCATTTGTGTGACTCTTCGGTCCTTTTCTACCCTGGGTAGTAAAACATTTAACTAAAAAAGCCAGAAGTGTTTCTTCACAGAATTGTTCATAGATTTATGAAAATTTTGCTATTTAGACCTATTTTGGACCACCCTGTATTTAACATAAAAGGAACTTTAACGATATTCGTGTAGTTCATTTTGATAACCATTTTCTTTTAAATTAAATAGTCCATGCTAACTTAATTTCATAGAATATTATATACAAACCTTCATTTTATGCATTATTTCATCACAATTTTAGACACCCTGTACTTTTCCTGTGAACATTTTGGGCAAGTGATTCTTAGCAAATTTGGTAGCACCTTCTGCGGTTGTTCTGATTTTGGTGACTATCTTCAGCTAAACCCTAATTGTACAAACTATCAAAATATTCTGTGAGGAGCAAAAACGATCAACTTTTTTATGTTCCACCCTATACACATTTTACACACCCTGTATAATTTGATTCTTTTTTGCAAAAATGAAAAACCTTGAATCATAAGCTTTCCAACAATATATAGTTTGTGGGTCATTAAGTATGTAAAACTTAAGTTTTGTCCCGTTTAATCAGATTTGGTGCATTCCTCAACATTATTAGAAGTGAAACATTTTTTTGGACCAGTTTGTGACTTCTGACCAACTCAGCTCCCAAGATGAAAAAAGTGACTACCGACAATACATTACTGATCAAATGCGCGCGCAGTGCGGACATTTTTGTTATTTTACACTTATTTTACCAATTGCAAGTGGGGACAAATTCGGATACCCCCCTCAATGTTTGAAATAAAATTCAGATTCCCCCTCAAATTAGTGGAAACAAAATCGGATTCCCCTCCATTCACCCCTCTGCCGTATTTAATGATCGCTCCCTAAAATACTCTAGGAATGGTTTATTTAACACCCACCTTAAGTTTACTGGAGAAAACGGTTATGGTAGCACTTTGGGTGCATTTGGGCTGAAAACATAGACAATGTTGTTCAGCTACATTTTAAAAGACGGAAGGAAGCTATACCGCTAATGCGTGCTAACCTGACCTAAATGAAACTAATAAATGCTTGAAACTTGTAGATATGGCAAACTAGTCTTTTATGGCCTGTGGTATCCATCTGAACAATTTGAAACCATTTTTAGTTAAATCGGAGCGTTTTGAGAATTTGACCCCTCAGAATTAACCGTTGACTTATTTTGCCATACATCTCGGAAACTAAGCATCGGGTAGATATACAACCATTCAGCAATACAACAAATTGACTTTTTGGCACCAAACTGAACTAATCAGATCATCAAACCTGTTGTACCTTCTAATACAGGGTGAGTCAAAAAAAAGTTTACCCTAATTGAAAAAATCAAAGAAAATATTTCTGACCACAAATTCAAGGCAAACAAAACTTTAAATGATTACGCCATTTCATTGCTATCATCTGGAAAAAAAATCACGCTATTTGATGATACCGTTAAGTAAATATGACTATTTCTGTACAGGAGCTGTTTTTTCACCAAAAACACGGTTTTTAATTTCAAGCTTAACGAGCTTAATAATGTTTACTAGGATTATGATGTAAAGCATTACACATCTTGTTTATTAAAAGAATTAAGTAGACAATAGACTTGTTCAAAATTGTCTCCTAATAGATTAAAATATGAAATATGGATTAAATCGTATCATCACTGTCAGTTAATAAATAATAATTGCAAGGATTAAATAGTCTGCAAGGGATATTCATAAACATGATAAAACTAGATGAGGATATTGAATAAAATGAATGAATGATAATGTGAATAATAAACGATATAGTATTTTGATAAAATCAATAAACATAATATTGCACTTATTTTTCGTAAATATGTCCGATTAAGTAAACATTATCCTTGAACCAATCAAAAATTGTCAATGTCCACAGTAAGACTAGTAAGTAAAAGTCTATCCCTCTCTTTCTCTCTCTACATGTAAAATGTATTCCTGAAAACAATAATATGAATAGAAACCCACTTGATAATCCAGCATCTTGTTTGGTCTTTCTCCTGATCTTTGAGAGTGTGCTTAGGATGGTTACAGCTTTAAGGCCTATTGATGACACAATTACCACACTTTAATCATTTCATAACAAAGGAATTGATCCTTTCGCTGTCGGTATTGTAATTTTTTATTGGTCGTATCTTATGAAATATAATGGTCAAGATCTGGAAGCGTGTTCGGACGTTAAATTGGTCACTTTTATTCATAACAGCGTAAAATAAGTTTCCCTCAACCAATCTAAACCAGATAAAATTCATATTAAAGTTAATTAATTTGTCTTTATACCGTAGTAAATTGTTTTGAAAACAAACGACTGCTTTTTTTCTAAAAGAAATCGCTGAAGTTGAGTAAACTTTTTTTTGACTCACCCTGTAGATGATTAAACCTTCCGGGCTCCTGGACTACACGTGTCGGCATAATACCGTTCCTGTTCATGTTGTGATTCATGGCTACTTACCAGTTAATGCTGAAGTTAATGCTGAAGTGTTCGACGACGCCATATCTTAATTCTTTATATTTGTTTCAGATTTGGTAGTGTCACTATCTCATTTCGCGCAATGACCACACAGCTGTAAATCAAAACGAAATGTATTTTTATTTCTGACAAAATATAACCAACCAATGCCACCAGGCCCCACGAACAGTGGTGTAGCTAGGTTCTTCATATTGGGGGGGGGGGGGGGCGAGAAATGAAAATGAACCGACAAGATTCTTGTTAGTCAAGAAATACGCGCGTAGCGCGCGAAAATTTCCGACTTTACACCTATTTTTGGCACGGATTGAGGTACATTTTGGCTCTAAACAAGCTTGTACCAATGAATATTTGATGTTGGTGACTTTTATGCGCGCGTAGCGCACGAAACATTTTCATCTGTGTACTTTTGACCATCAACATTCCATGATTCCTCTGGTCAAATGAACCGACAGTGCCAATCTCAACCGACACGATGTTAATATTAGGGGGGCGATCGCCCCCCTCTGGCTACGCCACTGCCCACAAAAATACACACTAACCACATAGTGAAATTATTGTAGCGATATACATGTAAGTGTGGTTTCTTATCCATGATCATCCCTTCAAATATTAATGTTATGATTATAAAAAAAAAATAGAAAAAAAATATGCAAAATAATTTGCGGATTTCAGTTATAATCAGTTCTTTCGTTTTATTGGACATTTAGCCCGTCATTAAAAATGAAGGACTTTGAACTAGATCAGGCCTTCTCAATTAGATTTTGTGAAGCACCACTTTTGAGATGTTAGTGATCTAGAAGCGCCACTATCCCTGCGAGCATAGCGAGTGAAGCGAGCGGAGCGAATAACGGGTGGGGTCCATGGGCCCGCCTTAGGCCCCCTGGAAGCTCATGGGTTTACCCCCTTTTAAGAGGCTAAGGAGAGCTATATTTGCATGCAATATGGTACAAGAAATAAAGACAATTTGATGGTAAAATGTACAAAAACTGGTAGCAAATGTAGTGATAATCAATAGGCCTACTAACTTATAAAACTCGAAAAATGTAACTCGAAACTCAAACAAATTAACTCGAAACTAGTACAAAGAAACTCGAAACTCGATAAATGTAACTCGAAACTTGAAACTCGTAAAAAAGTAACCAACCTAATCAACAATTCAACATGTGTACTCCCAGCTATAATACACAGTCACAATTTATGCTGGGCATACGGCTGATTTCGTGATTTCGTGATTTCATAAGTAGCAACTTTGCAAAATGGCCATTATTTATGTTCATCTTGAATTCTGAAGTAAATTAAACAAAATACATAATTCTTCAACACTTTATTGCGTATCCCTTTAAGAATGGTTACATGCAGTCTGAAAAGCTAATTAAAGCGATGCTAGAAAATGTTCGTGCCATGGACATTGGGTAGCCATAACATATTCCGGGTGGGACGTGGAGGGAAGAGAATGAAAATAATAACCCGTGCTTTACTTTTGTTTACCAAGTTCATTGGGACACCTGTACATCATTGAAAAGGTTTGTAGTTTTGGTTGATCTCTTTTTGATAAATAGTGCGTCCTACCGGAACGATGATAATAGGCATTGTTGTAATGTAGAGATCCACGTAAGTTAAGGTTAAATATATTACGCTTGGAGTCGTGGGAAGCTTTGTTGCTTCTGCAAGATTTAAACAAATAAATGAATGATTAATTCATTCTAGTTCCTTTTTTAAAAATTTAATTATAGTCAAGAAAATCGTAAGCTATCACTTGGCCTAGCAGCAAATGTAGTGATAATCAATAGGCCTACTACTAATAATCATGACTTACCCCACTGCAGTTAGTGCCTGAAGTGGCTCTTCATGCTTCTTGCGATCTGGTTGAAGTTGGGGATATATTTCTTCTTCTTCTTTTTTAAAAAAAATTATTTAAAAAAATTATTTTTCATGCGTCTTTCCACGCGCCACTCGGACTGATGCAATGCCCCCTGCCCCCCCCCCCCGCTGGTTACACCACTGTATATGGGGAATGTTGGTACTCTTTGGTATCAAAGGAAGTGGTGGCGAAAGCTAAACCATTTAGGGAAAGTTTCCTTTCACTGATACAATGTACTGTATATTCCGTGTTCAGCACCAGGAAGATAACAATTGAGATTTCCGGTAGTTGTTATTTCATTATTTTTTCTATTTATAACATTTATTCTGAGGTTTTGCCGGCTAATGGTTTTAAGAATTGTGAACAATATCATTATCAAGTAAAAAACAAGTTAGTAAATTAAAAGACTTATATGCCTATATATTATGCAAGACAAGCAATTTTACTAGAATTCTATAATTTAACAAATTTCCATATAGGGGAAATCCTTTTCATGAATAAATAGTTCCAACTTTGAAGCGGGAAACAAAAAGGTTAACATGAGAATTCTCGTATTTGAAAGAATCAATAACATCATCGACAATGTTTTTTAAGTGTGACGAATGGTCAAATTAATTTCTTATTTTACGATGAGTCAGTGATTATTTAATGCCAACTTACCATTCCATGTTGTACAATTACCGCTCTCTATATTCAGCTACGTACCTACCATTGGCAATGGTCCATTGCTGTGTTGTTGTTGAGTGTACCAGCGAAGTATATGATGGATAGTCCCTAGCATGCTTTCGATTTCACGGGGATTTCACTTTACAATTTTAGAAATGACATAATTGACAGGACTGTATGCGCTGAACTCTGTATACATTATAGTAGTTGAACTCTGTACCTTTAGCCACAGTGACTCATACTGCATTCCATTTACTGGGTGTCCCAGAGAAAAAGGTTATGTTGTTGAGTGTACTACAGGGTGTATCAGAATGAACTGTACCGAGGCAATATGATTTATTACGGTATTAATTCGATTGTTCAAAGCGTTTTCACATTTATCTTGCGCAATCGCCTAGCTTTCATAAGAATTTTAAATTTTGAAAATCGGACATTTCTGATGGAAAATACAGACTTTCTGGTAAAGATGGCAGATTTCAATTTTGGTCGAAATGATCAATTTAAAAATCTGTGAAATTACTAACCCTACCTGAGATATCCATCTGTCCATAGGACAGGGTTTATTTTTAGTCGGTATATCTTAACTTTTCACATCACTTGTAACTATTTATTATTTGCATACTTTAGTTGGTGAAATTTGGAGATAGATTCTGATTTTGTATCCGAAAATAAACCAGGATTTGTTCTGCTTGAGTGGTTTTAACTTTCTTTTCTTTGGCGGGAGCTTTGAATATTGCTTATGTGGTGTGGGCTACATTGTTTGAGATGTTGGGTAAGTGGTAGAGAGGATTGATTGAAATTGAAAATACGTTTTTCATCGAATGTCTTGCCACACGAGAACAAAAAGAGATATCTCAATAAATTAACATATAATATAGGAAACATGTTCACCTTTATATTGCAGGTGTTTAAATTTAAAACAGTAATCATTTTGTATTTTTGATGTATTTTAGCAACACGGTACAGTTCTTTCTGATACACCCTGTATATAGCTTACTAAACCAAGGGTAGTCGTTTATGAATTATTTCAAGTTAACATTTACATCAGAGTGACATTATTGAAACGACTGTAATTTTTAGTTCAACGTTTGCTTGTTTTAACAAGCAAACGTTGAACTAAAAATTACAGTCGTTTTAAAAAGCTCTGAATACACATTTGCCTTGGTTGTAACAGTGACATTTTAATTACGGACGGCTAAGCCGCTATTTTCTATTGAAGTTATGTGTGTCTCCGATTAAAATCAATTATAAGTAAGTATCATAAAAGGACATGTAGCCTCTAGTACTGTCATGAAATAAACTCCTCAACAATAATAAATAACCCGACAATCTATGCCAGAAACTATTATCGATCTGAAAACATAGTTACATTCATTGTCCTGAGTGCTTGTTGGTTCGAGTTTAGGTGTAATAAAACACCGAGTGAAACAATCGTAAACAATACATTTTAAATATTGTTTTGAAATCGCGTCGGCTAATTTGAATTTCCACCGACGAGCGTTTTCTAAAGATAAAGTTTAATATACATATACATACATACATACTGTTATACTGTACACAGCGCCCTACCTCGGGCATTAACGGTACAGTGCCCCTGAAACCTAGGGATATGAGTTTTTGTGTACACAGGCCGGAATGATCCCCTACTCTTTACGAAGGAGTCTGTGACCTTTAACGTGCTCGGATTTTGCTCTTCTGATGCACGTGACCACCATTTCTACGTGACTTCTGAACCACGAGGCAATTGAGACTAAGTACCTTGCCTAAGGATACAAACAGGTTGGCCGTAGCGGGGCTCGAACTCACAACCTTTGTATCGTGAGACCTGCGATCTATCCGCTAGACCACACACGCTCTCATATGAAGAGATTAGTTCCAAAAACAGCTAACTCACCTTTAAAAAAAATTGAGTTAGGTGCAGAACATGAAAGAGAGTTACAAAATACATCTTTTAAACTTTGTTCTCCAAAGTTATGGCCCTCTGTAATTTCCGGCAATTTCCGTTGAATATAATTCACTATGTTTAAGTCAAAATGGTGGAAATATGGTTCTTTTATAATGATAAGGCCAAACATTTTTTTGTTTGTTTGTCCATAGAGGGTCCGAAAAAGGTAGGGTCGGTAGGTCGGATTTTCTTTTTTCTTTTTTTCTTTTTTCTTTTTTTTTAATGTGAATTGAAGTCGTCCAAACAAAAAACACATCACTTTGATAGTATTGAACTCTTTTTCATGAGTTTGTTAGAATTGTACTTTAATACTTAGGCCTACAACTGTTCAACTAACCAAATGAACATGTTGTCATGTCGGTCGCCGCCATTTATTATGATTGAAAATTTACAGAAAGTGAAACAACGTAGTGTTGAAGTTATGTTAGAAATATTACGTGAAAGTAGTGCTGTTATAGATACAACATTTTGTATCGATATGTCGTAAAAGAAAACTTCGACATGTCGATATACTATCGATAAAATGTAATTGGTTTCCGAATTCTGCAACTATCGTCGCCAATCAAAAACGTCAGATAAAACCTGATCAGATCGGGAACGGGGGAAATATTCACATCAATGATGTACCCCACCAATAAATAACTTGGAAAATTGGCCGAAAAAGTCATTTTAAAAACGTTAAATGAAGACTAAATTGAACAAATTCCTAAGTAACTGACCGATACGGTCGCCATCTTAATTGATGAAAATCGTCCTTTACGCATGCGTGTGACCCATCGTGCTTCGGCTTTATTCGATTTCCCCTTCGACCTCTTCCGAAACCTGATACGAATGACGTATTGCTACGAAAATTATCCTTACGCATGCGTGTGACAATTTGTCCAATCACAAATTTTACTTCAATTTTCCGGAACGGTACGAGTAACGAGTAACGTAATGCCAATAACATGTGCTCGCAACTCATCTCGAAAGGCATAGTTCCACAGATGTGGATTAAGCCTCTGATTGACTAACTGCGCTCTCTGAAAATCATGTTGTTTTTTTTTTTTATAAATACCAATATACGACTGGCATTCCCGATGGCGTTGTTATTCAGTATGAATTATTTTGATACTTCTGGATCTGGATCATTATACTCCTAAGCAGGTTCTGCGCATTGGGGATGGTGTTTATAAAGACCAGATTCATTAATCAGGAATAAAACGGTCCGTTTGGCCATTTAAATTGCTCAAAAAGTTATTTAAAAAAAATAATAGAAAATAAAAAATAATACGGTCGGCACCAAGGTACACGGTCGGTCGGACGTGGCCTAAAACATTGATAAGAATGTCCTTTATGAAATGCAATGAAGAAAACGTAAACTGTATGGGATTATTGTTTTGAAAATTCCACACGAACAAAATTGTCGTTAATTACAAAAATGGGCCAAATTGTTCACATTTTCTGTTTTCTCACAAAATATCAAAAATTCATAATTATAAAAGTTGAACAGGTGTACATTATCTGGAAATAAAGATTGTTTTGTAAAGTGATTTTTGAAAATTGGTCGAAATTTTTTTGTTCCAAAAGGCGCTCTACTCCACTGATTTTCCGAAAAATAAAGAAATACATAGGAAATACAGTAAAAATCAAAAAAAAGAAAAGAAATCAAACCAATTTTTAAGCTTCCACGTATGGTATCTTTCATATGGCAGTAAATTAGCATAATCAAAGAAGTGCAACATCCTCATTTAAAAAAACCATTACTTTTCTCCTATTTCACTTTACTTTGGGAAACAAACTCTTCATATCATAACATAATTTATAATATGCATTAGTATGAGACAATTTTTTATCGCTACCGATTAGTACCCGTATTGAATAGACGGGGTGACAGGAATGTTTATAAACAAAAGTAACGGTTGAAGGGACTGGACTGTCGATACATGCTTGAGGGAACAGCATATGACCACAACACTGTCCACTATGCCTTGTTGCCCTTTATAATGCTTTGGCGCAAGTTTTAAAAGCACGGGTCCTAAACAAAACAGGATGCTCGCGCATACTGGCGGGCAAAGAACAATGGCAACTGCCAACCAAATGTTTGGCATAACGTCACCTGTCACCCCATCTATCGGGCTGTTCAAACCTGCGAGTCATTTTACTGGTGCGAGCGAGACAGACATAGCACACGATTTCTATACAATTTCTATCTAGAGACGATCATCCCTATACTTTTCACCGTCTCTGGTTGAACTCTTTACCTTACACCACAGTGGCTCGAATCAACACTGCATTCCATTTACTGGGTGTCCTAGAAAAAAGCTATGATGTTGTTGAGTGTACTAGTTATTCAATTGCTATCATTCATTTTGTCTGTGTAAAGGTCCCATTTTATAAGCCAGTGTATCAGGGTTTCGCTCGGGGCTCCTATTACAACCTCTTTCTCACATTGTATTATTATAATGTATTCATTTTTTATGAATAAATTAAATTGAATTGAATTTAAAAAAAATCATGGCTAGTCGTTTATGAATTCTTTCGATTTGACCTTATCATATTAGAATGACATTATCAACACGACTGTATATTCTCGTTCAACTTTTGTTCAACATATCTTGCGCCAAACATTTTACAGAAATATCGAGAAGAATATGGGGTTCCTTTTTGATATCTAAATATGTCCAATTACTTTATGTAATCTCCGTAATCATTTTTTAAAATAAATGTAACATTACTATTATAGCAATAACAAGTGCTGCCCGACCACTAGATATAAGGATTAAACTGATTTGGGAAAACAAATAAGTATTACCACAGAAAAGTTGTAATAAACCCCAAATCAAACGAAGACTAATTGGACTATTTGAAATCCATACACACCCTATTGAAGACATTACCTTAAAGGGGATGTTCCGATCACTTTAGGTTTTTTTTTTACATCAACATATTTTGATATTAGAAGAAAGCCCATATTTGTCTCATTATTTCTGTAAAATCTTAGATGCAAGATGTGTTCCATTAAGACGACCAAAATGCAGTGAATTACTGCCAAAGGTGATTAAATGGGCATTGAGAGATACGTATGGGAGTGCGCCTTCAATTATCCTGGAAATCAGTTTTTTTGCATCAAAGTAATACTAAGGCATATACTAACTACCATCTGAAACAGTTTACCAACATTCGCCGTTTATCATATAAAATTTCATGATTTTCTTATCGAAACTAAGGTGCTGAATTCGGAAGTTATGCTAAGTTTTACTCCCGGACTTTCGCGGCAAACCTCAACCCTGAAGTGCTGTTATTTGGTTAGTTTGGCATGAAGGCGATGTCTTAATTGTTTGATATTTTGGATTTGGGCTATGTTGATGATTATCTTTAAGTTATTTGCTCATTTAGTATATCGATACATCTCTCAACGCCCCTTTAACCACCCGGCCAGTCTGTGTGCTACTCAATGGGCAAATTTTATGTCACCTTTTGTTTCTAAAATAAGAACCATTGGAGTTATGAAACTCAAACTTTGGAATATGACTATTTTAAAGATGACCCTTCATGTAGAACAGAAAGCATCAAGTTGACAATCGGGCCAGCAATCGGAACACCCAGTTTGGGAACACCCACCTTTAATTGCCCAACAGGGAGTGTGAATTTCAATTGGGCTACCTTTATCTGTTTATTGGTGACTCCATTAGAAATCTACACTCCTTGCGTCAACGATTACGGTCATGTCTTACATGGAGTGTATAGATTCCAACGGAAATAGCCCATCTAACCTTAAAGGTAGATGACCTGATTTTCAACTTGATGTTTTCTATTTTACATGAAAGGTCATCCTTAAAATTGTTGCATTCCAAAGTTTGAGTTGCATAACTCCAATGGTTCTATTTTTAGAAGCGCAAGGTTAAAAGACATGTGCCCATTGAGTAGTACACAGACTGGTTGGTGGTTAACCACCTTTGGCAGTAATTCACCACATTTTAGCCTATAATTTCCAAATGAAACATTTCTGGCTGGCCCCTAATATTTTACAGACATAATGAGAAAAATATGGGGATTCTTCTGATACCAAAATATCTTGATGTGAAAAAAAATCATAGCCCCAAAAAGTGATCGGGTCATATACCTTTAAGCCAATCTGTAACGTCTAATGGGAGTTGAGCTTATTTGCTTATGATCTCAAATGATCAATATGTCATCCGATTCCTTATAGACGTAGTGGTCAGAATGGGAGCTACGAGAATGGGATGGATGTAGTATCAATCATTATTTAAAGGATAATGACTGCGTATCAGTTCGTCGCTGTTCTGACATAACGACACATCACTTTACTTAATTCTGTTGTGATGTGTCGTTATGTCAGAACAGCGACGAGTTGTTTAGAGGTATAACTGTGAAGAATAAAATCTTTTTTCACTTTGAAACCAAGAAATTGCACGAGAGGGGTAGCCCTGAGGGAAATTCCAAAGTACTAAAATGCAATGTTTAGATTCTTTACAGTTACCGACAAAACAATTTCTGACTCAAAACCGTCCATTTAAATCGTTATCGAATGATACGGACGTGACCTGTATTTTATTTAATACTTAATCAAACTTTACACATTAATATTGCTTCTCCATTACAAATCGATCAGTCTGATCGACATTTTTGCAAACTAAACACTCACACGTCGCGTTACGACTTCGTTGTGCAAATACGCCGTGCGTTCGTAATGTAGCATTACGCGAGATTGTTTTCTCGATCGAACTGGAAACGCGGGTGACTAACGTTTACGCGGTATTCAGTTCCCCTTTAGTGACCTGCGCTTGGTGCGTAGCAGTAAAAACGTCATTTTATTGGGACGCACGTATCGCGTAATTTCGTAAGATTTTGTACCGTACCTATTATAGAAAACGCTTGTTATACGACGTGTGAACGCAGTGTCACGAGTATATTGGATTCGTTAGCCTAAATCTGTTAAAATTGCTCCGCATAGAAAGCAGCAAGTGTTATGTAGTGATTTGTCTGTTACAACCATCTATTTTTGTCAGTCCCGACCCCTTTTCAATTGGAGACCCACAAAATGGTTATGTGCTGTGTTAGATTGTTTCCCAGTGCTGCGGGTATCATGCGGGCAAAAATATGTTGAAGAACTTGTGTGTTGGCGTGTTTTAGTGGCTTGCAATGTATTGTGGGACCATCCCTGAGCCTGCTCTGGGTCGAATTCTGTTCAGCCAATCATAACCACTCTTCAGCAGATTTGAGAGTTGTATTCTGGTGAGCATGGAAACACATTTATAGTTGAATGTATAGTTGGTTGGTTCGGTCCTGTCATGACTGACAGCTCGTGACCTTACAGATACTACGCCACAAATAACGATTTTCAGCAAAGGAGTAACAATCACGGAGAGGGTGTCCAGTAATCAATTTTATTTGGTCAATCCACCGGGAACGAGGTCTGCCTCTCTTACGCTTCCCTTCAATCATGCCTTGCATGATCATCTTCTCTAGGTTGTTACCCTTGCGACGTGAGATATGGCCGAAGTAGCTCAGCATTTGGGTGTTGATAGCATGAAGAAGTCGTTTAGACACCCCTATTTCTTCAATAATACTGGCATTGGTCCTTCTCATTGTCCATACGATACGAAGCATACGCCTCCAACACCACATCTCGAAAGCAGCTATTCTGTTTTTGTCAGCTTTGGTTAGGGTCCACGTCTCACATGCATACATGGCAATTGGAAATACAAGGGCTTGGACTAGCCTGGTTTTTGTTGCTCTGGTTATTCCTCTGTCAGCCCAGATCTTGCTTAGGTTGATCATTGCTGATCTGGCCATTGCTAAACGGTGTCTAATCTCTTGGCTGCAACCACCCTCTTTGGTGATCAGGGATCCAAGGAAGTTGAATTTCGAGACCGATTCCACCTCATTACCATCAATTATGAGAGGCTCTCCAACACCATCTGTGCCTATGGACATGATCTTGGTCTTGCTGACATTTAGACGTAGGCCAAGCTGCTCACTCTCCACCTTGACTTTCTTCAGGAGTTCCTCCATCTCTTCCATATTTGTTGCAAACAGGGTGGTGTCATCGGCATAACGCAGATTGTGTATTTGGTATCCACCTACTGACAGCCCCCCTGGCCAATCATCCAATGCACGTCTCATTATAGACTCTGCATAAAGGTTGAAGAGTGCTGGTGAAAGTATGCACCCTTGACGGACTCCCTGACCTAGAGCAAACCAATCACTATTTCCTTTCTCAGTGCGCACACAGGCAGCTTGACCATCATACAGATTGCGAATTAGGTGGACGAGGTGGTAAGGGATTCCCATTTCTTGCAGTGCTGTCCACAATGCGGAATATCTCACACAATCAAAGGCCTTAGCGTAGTCTATGAAGCACATGAAGAGCTCCCTCTGGAATTCAAAACATTTTTCCATTATGTGACGTACATTGGCTATCTGATCTCTTGTGCCGCGGCCTTTCCGGAAACCGGCTTGCTCAGCAGGAAGTTCACGTTCAAGATGAGGTCTGAGACGTTCGTTGATGATGTGCAGTAGGATTTTGCTTGCATGTGGTATCAGAGCGATAGTACGATGGTTCTTACACTCGCTAGCATCCCCTTTCTTTGGAAGTGTAAGGAAAACTGATCTCTTCCAATCCTCTGGCCATACTCTTGACTTCCACACAGTATTGCACAGCTTTTGCATAATAACTGCTACAGAATCATCAGCTTGCTTCAGGAGCTCACTTGGAATATCATCTAGACCAGGTGCCTTTTGACTTTTTAACTTCTTGATGGCTTCCTGGACCTCAGACAGAAGAATATCAGGCTCATCTTCACCTAGTGGAGGCGGGGGAGACTCCTGTGAGCCATTTGTCTCTTCTTGGGACGCATACAGATTTTCACAGTAGTTTTTCCAACGATCCTTGATTTCGTCACTCTCAGTCAAGACTTTTCCTTGCTTATCCTTGATGATGGCCAATCTAGTTGTCGTTTTTGAGGTGATGTTTTTTATACATCTAAAGAGCTCTCTGCTGTTTTTGTGAAAACTGTGATCCTCAAGTTCTTGGCATTGCTGTCGGATATGCTTATTTTTATCTCTCCTAGAATTCAATTGAACCTCACTTGAAAGTCTTCTGTATAGGTTACTGCCTTGCAGACCAGCTTCCTTCAATTGGCGTCTTTCATCTGCTAAGTTGATGGTTTCATGTGACAGCCATGATGTGGTCTTTCTCTTATGTTTCTTAGGAACATGTTTTTCGGCTGCGCTGAGAATAGAGTTTTTGATGTCCAGCCAGAGTTCATCAGGAGTTGTTTACACATCTCTAACCATCAGTTCTTGAAACAGATTTCTGGTCTCCACTCTGTATTTGTCATCAAGATGCTGCAAATCAAATCTGCAGGGTTTGGGAGCACCTTTGGTCATCTTCAACTTGATTCGAAAATCAGCAATCAGAAGTTGATGGTCACTACCTATATCTGCCCCTGGCAGGGTTTTTGCTATCTTGATAGAAGACTTCCACCTACTGCTAATGAGGATGTAGTCAATCTGGTTTCTTGTGATGCCGTTTGGTGATATCCAAGTGTACTTCCGCCTCGGGTGTTGTTGGAAGATTGTGTTTGTGATAGTAAGTCTGTTTGCTACACAGAAATCCACGAGTGTACTACCTCTTCCGTTTCTGCTTCCCAAGCCATGCGGGCCCAAGGCCATGGTTTCGTCTTCGCTTTGAATGCCTTCTCCAACTTTTGCGTTGAAATCACCTGTTATCATGATGATATCTCTCTTCGGAATGCCATCAAGGGTTTCCTGCAGTTGGCTGTAAAAACATTCCAGATCTTCATCAGAGGCTGCGGAGGTTGGTGCATATATTTGAATGACTGAGAGGTTAATAGGCCGAGCTTGGAATCTGATGGAGATGATCCTGTCACTGACTGGGTTGTAGCCCAAGACATACTTTGAGATGATTTTACTGGTGATGAAAGCTACACCTTTGCTCCCTCCTTTCTCATTTCCTGAGTAGTATATGGTGTGGTCATCTGTGGAGAAGTGGCCTTTTCCTGACCAGCGTACTTCAGCAATACTTAGGATGTTCACTTTGCATCTGTCCATCTGTCTGGTCAGAAGCTCCAGAGTGCCAGGCTGTGATAGCGTTCTCACATTCCATGTACCAAATCGTATGACTTTTCTTAACTTAAGATCCTTTCCCATAGTCCTTCCTTCGGCTCCATTCGGTGCGTCATCACAGGACAAGGGTCGGGATTGGTTTTGTTGCCCATTACTTTCCCCTCTGGGTCCGGAGGTACCACCTTGGTATGCTAGGCTGGTGGCTGCCCCATTACTAAGTTTCGTCATCATAGGTTATCTATAAGGTTTCCATGGGCGTGTACTGATGGAAATACATACAACGAGGTGGGCGCCCAGATCCTTCCTCGTGAAGGGTACCCACACCTTAAATGCAACACCTATTCTTACTCTATGATTGGGAGAGGAAGAAGAAAAGAGAAAGGGATAGTAACATCACCAGTTGGCACCCACACTAACACCGTGTGGTGTTGCGCCGTCACCATCAAACTGAGGATCTGTATCCTGTACCTCAGAAAGATATCAGTTAAGTCTCGATCTTTCCAGGGATTAGGTGCCTATAACCTAAACATAGGAATAGAACCTCTATCCTAGACAAACCAGAAAGGCGAACTAACTAGCCAGTTAACTTGGCTCACCTATCCTAGCCAACTGGGATGCGAAAGGAAGTGCATAAGCTAGAGAAGGTAGTAGAAAGGGTGAAAGGTGAAATAAGAGTAAGAGTAGAGTAGGAGCACCCAAATGGGGGAAATAAATACCCACTTGGGAAAAATCCAACACTCATGGATGCTCCAACACCCATGGGTGCTGAAATAAGGTAATTTTCGGCTCCTCGGCACTGGGATAATGCCTACCTTTATAACTATATGTATAGATGGTGTGACCGGTGACGTAGTGCCCGGCGGTTTGCGTGCGCACCTACAGGGAACGGTGCTTTAATTCACACTTGATTGATCATTACTTACCATGCTTACGGTGTAATAGTGCAGAAGTCATGGTATGCATCCCTAAGCACAATGAGAGACCAGGTACTAAATCTGGTTGCCCGGCGGTTTGCGTGCGCACCATAAGGGCATGTGCTTTTAAAATTGGCGCTCAGTGATGTGTGTTTTGCTTTCATAGTATGATGTATGCAGTAGTCATGGACTAGTACCCTAGCATGTCTTTAGACCAGGCGCTAATCAATATGTAAACACTACTGATGTAAACAACGGTCACCTCATCTATAGTTGGAGTTTAGTTAATATGAAGTTTATGATGTTAACCTTTTTATTTTTGGACGAAAAGTAACGAAACGATTGATCAAACTATATTCAATGAAATAAGAGGCACAAAACAGTGTAATATTTGAGAAAATAGTCACTGCATCAGTGACCAGTCAGCAAATACAAGTTAGGTAACACTACTGTATATCAAAGTTTCAAACTACTTTTTCGACAACACACACCTATGCAACTCTAGAATATGTGGGCTAAAATCATCTGTCAACGTTATCCATTATAAACAGTTGTAATTGATCATGTTGACAAGGCTTGGTGTTCAAACGACTTGAATGTTTCGAATTATATTCAGGTAGTGTAAAACAACTAAATTTCGCTAGCACTTTAATTTCGCTAGGAGATCCAATTCGCTAAATTAGATTGCCACCAGTTGTATTAGTTATAATAGTTATATATAGGAAGATGGTTCAAACCCGGGTACAAATCAAATTGCCGCAAAAGGTTGGTCTAATGCTAATTCGCTAAATTAAGTTGCCGTGAAATTAAGTTGAATTGCAGTATACTACAGAGACATCGGATTATAGACTCGTCGGACTACAGAGCCGACTCCGTTAAAATGATGCATTCAAGGGAAAATACATAGATCCTTCCGGTTCCCTGAAATCTAACAAAGCAAGGCATCGCGGCCGAATGCAGGAGATACTCTAAACTAGAATACATCTATCATATGAGAATAGCAACGTTATAAACGACATTGCTTTACTATTGATACCCTCGACCAGGCATCAGCCGTCGTTCATAGCTGACATGTATGCTGTTCTCATAAATATTATGATGTTGAGTTTTTTTCACATACCCCAAGGGTCTGTGGCATTCGGCCGGTGTATTGATTCGAATATTTTCTTGAAATCTATTTTTAAGGTGATGACAATAAACTAGGAATTGTCATGTGACATGATGCCTAAATCTCAACCTTTGACCTACATGTATAGTCTATTACACTTTCACGAGACACTGATTATACTGCATCACCTACTGAACGCATTGAATAAATGCGCTCGCCCTCACGAGGCCCACGTCCTCGCGTAACGATGGAAGATTGTGTGCGTAAACGCTGCGCATGTGAAGCTACGTCAAAATCAAGATGAAGTAAAATATAGAACGATTCCATGTAATTGTCATTCCACGTTTAAAAAGTCAGACAAAAGTTTGAAAATAAAATTGATTTCTTGTGCAGAAAAGGCAATGCTGATTACATCGCAAAGTTTAGATTGATGACCAATCCCCGAACATCGATTTTGTACCATTTGGAGAGATGTAATGCTTCTTATGACGAAACAATCCTTCCAATTGAAGAGAATCAGGCACTTTATGTATCTTCACATAATAGTATCCCTCCTCCATTGGCCTGAGACCTCATCCATATTATTATATACACTGATTTCTGAGCGTAGTCTAACGATCGCCCCTCATTAATCGCGCGCGTGATAGTAATGCGCTGGCGAAAGTAACCCTCGAAATCAAAGACAACTCTCGGCACGCGCGCGTTAATGTAGCGCCAACCACTATGCTCTTGCATATAAACTGCTCACAAAAAGTTAGGAAACTTTTTTTAATCAAGTATATTATTTATTATTTATTACCCTCTTTGTTTATGTTATATATCAATGGAAAGCTGAAGTGTTTCTCTTTAAAATTATACCACATTTGCAATGATTGCATGTTGCTGAACTTGGCCACATGAATGAGAATTAGGCAAAGTCACAAATCAAATGTGCCAAAATTACCGTTATGTTTTCTCTGGGACACCCAGTAAATGGAATGCAGTATGAGTCACTGTGGCGAAAGGTACAGAGTTCAATTACTATAATGTATACAGAGTTCAGCGCATACAGTCCTGTCAATTATGTCATTTCTAAAATTGTAAAGTGAAATCCCCGTGAAATCGAAAGCATGCTAGGGACTATTCATCATTTACTTCGCTGGTACACTCAACAACAACAACACAGCAATGGTAGGTACGTAGCTGAAAATAGAGAGCGGTAATTGTACAACATGGAATGGTAAGTTGGCATTAAATAATCACTGACTCATCGTAAAATAAGAAATTAATTTTACCATTCGTCACACTTAAAAAACATTGTCGATGATGTTATTGATTCATTTCAAATGCGAGAATTCTCATGTTAACCTTCCTTTTTGTTTCCCGCTTCAAAGTTGGAACTATTTATTCATGAAAAGGATTTCCCCCATATGGAAATTTGTTAAATTATAGAATTCTAGTAAAATTGCTTGTCTTGCATAATATATAGGCATATAAGTCTTTTAATTTACTAACTTGTTTTTTACTTGATCATGATATTGTTCACAATTCTTAAAACCATTAGCCGGCAAAACTTCAGAATAAATGTTATAAATAGAAAAAATAATGAACTAATAACTACCGCAAATCTCAATTGTTATCTTCCTGGTGCTGAACACGGAATACATTGTAGGGATTGTATCAGTGAAAGGAAACTTTCCCTAAATGGTTTAGCTTTCACCACCACTTCCTTTGATACCAAAAGAGTACCAACATTCCCCATATACAGTAGCGTAACCAGCGGGGGGGGGGGGGGGGGGGGGGGGCAGGGGGGCTGGAGCCCTATTAGGAACCCCCCCCCCACCACCACCAACCCACCCCCACCCCAAATGAAAAAGTCTAGTTACGCCACTGCCCATATAGGCTACTTCACTTTCACTTTGACGGTTATAATAAATGATCCCTGATAATGTCCCCGAGCCCAAACAGCTCCTCATCATGCAATTGAGGGTTGAAATTCCGTACAAATATCAAATAATCATAATTCGTATTATATGAACACTTTCCACGCGGCAGACGTCTGCAGACGACATTTCAACATTTCACAAAAATGTCAAAATTATTGAATTTCATTACCAAATTTGGAATCACCATAAGAAATGCATTGAAATAAGTACAAACATGCCTAGTATTGGTTTAGTAATTTTTGAGATAGACTTTAAAAATTGGGAAAGGTCAAAAAGTTTGCAGTTTATTATCACTAAACAAACAACCCTCCAGCACCCTAACTTTCATAGCGTCACCCTACCCTCGGGGAAAAGGGTACAGGTAAAAACACGATTGGCTCAATTACGTGCAATCGGTCGATGTATTTGAGCATCAGGATGAGTCGGTAATAACAAATTTAGCAACACAGTTGATCATCTAGTTCAAAGTCCTTCATTTTTAATGACGGGCTAAATGTCCAATAAAACGAAAGAACTGATTAGAACTGAAATTCCGCAAATAATTTTGCATATTTTTTTATCTATTTCTTTTTTAAATCATAACATCAATATTTGATGGTCATGGATAAGAAATCAATCTTATCATGCTTATATCGCTACAATAATTTAACTATGTGGTAAGTTTGTATTTTTGTGTGGCCATATAACCATTGGTTGGTTATATTGTCAGAAATAAAAATACATTTCGTTTTTAATTTACAGCTGTGTGGTCATTGCGTGAAATTAGATAGTGACACTACCAAATCTGAAACAAATATAAAGAATTAAGATATGGCGTCGTCGAACACTTCAGCATTAACTGGTAAGTAGCCATGAATCACATACAACATGAAAAGGAACGGTATTATGCAGACACGTGTTATTAGTCCAGGAGCCCGGAAGGTTTAATCATCTATATATATAAGAAGGTACAAAAGGTTTGATGATCTGATTAGTTCAGTTGGGTGCCAAAAAATCAATTTGTTGTATTGCTAAATGGTTGTATATCTACCCGATGCTTAGTTTCCGCGATGTATGGCAAAATAAGTCAACGGTCAATTCTGAGGGGTCAAATTCTCAAAATACTCCGATTTAACTAAGAATGGTTTCAAATTGTTCAGATGGATACCACAGGCCATAAAAGACTAGTTTGCCATATCTACAAGTTTCAAGCATTTATTAGTTTCATTAGGTCAGGTTAGCACGCATTAGCGGTATAGCTTCCTTCCGTCTTTTAAAATGTAGCTGAACAGCATTGTCTATGTTTTCAGCCCAAATGCACCCAAAGTGCTACCATAACCGTTTTCTCCAGTAAACTTAAGGTGGGTGTTAAATAAACCATTCCTAGAGTATTTTAGGGAGCGATCATTAAATACGGCAGAGGGGTGATTGGGAGATGTTTGGAGGGGAATCCGATTTTGTTTCCACTAATTTGAAGGTGAATCTGAATTTGATTTCAAACATTGAGGGGGGAATCCGAATTTGTCCCCACTTGCAATTGGTAAAATAAGTGTAAAATAGCAAAAATGTCCGCACTGCGCGCGCATTTGATCAGTAATGTATTGTCGGTAGTCACTTTTTTATCTTGGGAGCTGAGTTACACTACAATGTATAGTGGGATACATGACTTCGGCAGTTTGGCATACGATCATAATTACATTGTAGGTGAATTCCAACAGGAGCAAGCAGTTGGATATAATTCAGTTGGAGATACCTTTAAGTCGGTAAAATGTGGCCGGCTTGGTACGGACATATGGCCCTTTTCAAACAGACTTAAGCAGAATTGCAATTTTGCATTAATCAACACTTTTGATTGATCAATCACTTAGGCATTATTACGTGGAAATGCATTACAGCATGTGCATAATACAGTGAAAACATGATTTAGGCAAAAAAGCTTGATTTCGCTGACAAGAAAGTTAGACAATTCTTGTATACATGGTAGGTCTATATAGGCATTTTTACTCAACTATTGAACATATTGGGCATTGTTTACTCAACTGTTGAACATATTGAGCATTGTTTACTCAACTGTTGAACTGTTGCATAGTTACTCAACGTTGAGTAAACGTTTTAATCAACATTTTAGCAGTGTAGTAGGCTGCCGATATACGACAGTTCTTTTGTACAATGTACAGCCTGTTGAGTATTTTTCATTGCGGACATTATTTATGCTGGAGGGGTGGTTGGGTAAAACTGTAGGGGGTGGGGTCATGCAACTTTTATATGTTAAAATTGGGGTATATTTATTCTCAAACGGGAGGGACAGTTGTGTAACTTTTTGATATATGAATAGAACTATAAAGATGGTGGTGATTAGCATTTTCAGGCCTCTAGTACGACCTAACAAGTTCAACTTATGAGACAACTTTGAGTCAACAAAACAGATCGACCCTGCTCGGTTGATCTGTTTTTGAAGGAAAAAATCTATATTATCATCAATGGTGCGAGAAAATGAGAGCCATGAGGTGGATAAAAACTTGTTAATTAGCTTATGCTACAAAATCAACAATTTTGTGATTGAAATATGTAGTTTTATGCTTTTCACCTCGTCTCAGCTTTGCAACAATGTTCACAAAAGTAGAATGTTTTACTGGCTTTTAGATGACACTTCACTCTGCGCCTAAAAGGGGCTCTTCCGTAAGCCTTCCGCTTCGGAGTCAAACTTCCGCTAGATTATTTTTTGTAAATTATCATAAAATAGAGTCACATTATAGGCTTATATTTTTGTATTCATACAATAGGGGTAACCTTTTGGTTATAAGGATCACTGAACCACCCAAAATGTCTAAATATGACACATTTTTCGGCTCGCATGCGCTCGCCATGGTTTAATTTAACGATGAAAACAGGAAATCATGCCTTGCCTAAATTGTCACAACAAAAAAACAGTCACCTAAGTAAGTGTACATAACAAGTGTTTTGGGGGGTAGAAAAATGTTGCCATACGAGTCTCTAATACATTTTTCGATATTCTTTTAGTAAGAAGTAATTTAGTAAACCTGAAAATTGTGACAGAAAATAGAGAGGGAATCCGAAAAAAGATAATAAAAACAAATTAAAAATTGACCACCCCCCCCCCCCCCCCCCCCTCCTCCCCTCGCCGTAATTACCAATCGCTCCCTAAGATGATTCTGGTACAATTTCGATATTTTTTGACCAAAAACTGATATTTTTGGGGGGTCAACCTTTTAAAAGATCAGCATTTTTTGATTACAACAAATGGATTATCTGACTCATTTTCTTTACAAAATGTATACTTTTATATACATCAAACTTATAGTTCAAAAGTTACAGCGCTTGATAAATTTCATATATTTTTTGGATAACACCCCCTTAAAACTCGGACGCGACGAATTCGACAATCTCGCGACTGTTCAGGACTATTGGAAAAGGGTAAACGAAGCGAAAATCTTGCCCAAAAAACCTGCAATTTAATGGACATATATTACGCTACGGGGTTTTCTGTAGTTTGCGTTCGAATGTCATGCAAAGAATATCGTTAATTTCAACAACAAAACCTGTCGAAAATCTGGTCGTACCAAAATGGTAATAATTGTCTCTTTTTTCGCTCGAGGTCAATCGAAATAGCAAACGAATTACTGTCGAAACAGCAAAAGAATTACTGTGATGTCATACAGGGTGTCGATAAGCATACGCATACACCAACATGTTGATGATATTTTTATGACGTGACTGGGGAATAACTCACAAGGCGGAGAGGGGGATCAAAACACACAGAATAATCATAACGGACAAGCTTTTAAGTTTACTATATATATATAATGTTATTTATTTAAAACAGAATGTTTAACTTACTCGTAATCCATGTTAACAATCATGTCCGAGTTCCGAATGTTAAACTTACATATAGATAATAATACATCATCCAGCATCCTTTCCAAAGCATATTATATTGACA
Organism: Ophiura sarsii; assembly: GCA_035610835.1. Classification (NCBI taxonomy): domain Eukaryota; kingdom Metazoa; phylum Echinodermata; class Ophiuroidea; order Amphilepidida; family Ophiuridae; genus Ophiura; species Ophiura sarsii. The sequence goes on along the minus strand of CM069450.1, from coordinate 32,797,754 downwards.
TTAAACACACGCACCAATCTGAACCTCCGTGTATAACCAGAGAGTCACTCATTGTGAAAAGTATTTCCTGGCCTAAATTATAAACATGACTTATCAACGTGACGTGCAGATATTAACTGCTGACCACGTCTCCGAAATCGGTACTCGGAGCTCGCGGGAAAAGGTTGCCAGTGGCAATAACAATCACGGCCTAAATGAAACATATGTAAATCTCTAGAATATAAATCAAAGGAAACCAACAGGTTCAACCTATATTAGAAAGGTGTATGTCGCAATATAAAATCAGCGTCACAACAATATCACTGCGCAGCCAATTCATGGTGGTCCTTTTTTAATGACTTTGGCCAGGCTTGGCCGATCTGAGATCGTCGTCTGCTTGCGTTATAGCGCCTTTCCTTGACGGTTCGGAGCATTTGGTGCATTGAGATTTCAGTGAGCATCAGTCAAAAAATTAATAAGATGCTCTTTGCAAATTCAGTCTTTAGGACTACATCTATATAATAATTTTCGGTCCCTCGCCTGATTAGATAGTTCAATAATAATTTTACACTCGCGTCCCTCTTCAACTGAAAAAGCGTGGTGATTGCGCTTCTAATACACGAGCTAATTAGATAGTTAGTTCAATGCCGTACTTTTCCCGTTTTCAGACATGTGCAGAAAAGATCACAGATGAGAATCCGAAATGTCGCATTTCTTTTACTCGGGTAGCTATCTGTTCGGACAAAAATTGTGGTTTTCGGAGTGAGTGATGACATATGGTCTTCACCCAAAATATTTTCATCAGGGATATAGCTACAATTCTGTATATGCGGCTGTTTGTTATTCTTAAAGATCGCATGAGTAACAAGCATTTATACGGGACTACACATCCGACAAATAAAAAAATCACAACATTTTCTAAATCTAAACAACAAACTCTTACACAGATCTTAAAGTGACACTTTCACATTAGTAACATAGTTGAACGCGGAGTTTGCTAACGATAAAGAAACTGGCGATACCATACCAACCGTTCCTATGTTGTTGCTGCGCAACCGCGTTTAACACAGCGCACGCGATTCGGCGCCCACGTAGTGACGCAGGTTTACGGGGCAGTGTGAAATCAGGCAGTCCGTTGCTCCGCGGTTATGAGGGCAATACACAAACAAAACATTATTCATAGGTATAATTTATTCATGTATAATACAAGACCTTTATTTTAATAAAGAAAACTGGGAGCAAGGCGCAAACCGTATCCAGGATAACATGTATTAAAGTGACGGAAGTGGCTGAAGGAAAATACTTATTTTGATGAAGTCACCCATGCAATCATACCCTATTAGGCCTAAGCCACCCCTGCCCCGCACTTCCCTTACTTGATAATATGGATATAGTAAGACACATGGGGTATCTGGATAAACGGGACGTGCGGTATTACCCCATCATACCCTAATAGGCCTAATAGCCACCTCCACCTCCCCCGCATTTCCCTTAGGGGAGAGCGGGGAGTGTTACACCTAGGGGCAGGTTCACCCACCACGCGAAGTTCTCATCATTGCGGCCACTGGTTGAATTTGACGAACACAATATGTTCCGCTGTTTGTTGCGATCTTCCCATGGTATGATGGCTGATCTCCGAATAATGTTTGTCAAATTATCATCAAAAAAACAGTTTTACATCACAGAAGTGGATTTTCTTACATTTTTAATAGTGATTTTTTTCTAAAGATATTCGTACAGAAGATTTTAATGTAAATCATCATTAGGTAGGTGTGTGATATATTGTTTGTATTGTTTGTGGGACATGCGTGGTTATCGAGTCAATATACGGGGCACATATGATAGGGCATGTTTGCCAATTGAGGCCCTATGCCTATTGGTAGGGGTAGGCAAATATGTATCAATTTTTCAAAACCCAGTTTTTCAGAAAAAAGAATATGACAAAATAATGTCTCCGACAAATGGTTAGGTTGGTAAAATTGCAAAATTGCAAATGGCCGCCAAAAGGACAATTTTTTAATGAATTTAGAAATCTGTCTTGCTGGAAAGACTCATGAATGTTACATTAATACAGGTTTTAGATTTTTTCAGGTAGGTGAATACATGTAGTGATTATAAACTTATATGTGGAATATTAATGTATTTAATGTACAGGGTGTCCCTAAAAAAACTGTGCACATGTTTGCGCAACTTGTTGACCATGAATTCCTAAAGTTTTGTGTAAAATGTTTATACACACGGAGAGGGAAAACACTCAGCTTTCAGATGCCATTTATTTATCAGATTTGGATTTGTCAATCCTGATATATACTCAGTTTATCAAAGCTACCCAAAATCGAAGTTGTGCCACTTTTACAGACGAAATGATTATGACCGTCAAAACGATACTAATATTGGTCTATCCATGGGCACAATCGTCTTGAAACATAATGGTGGGCATTTGTCCAGAATTGTTTAAAAGAGGCTGAGGAACAAAAATGATGTCCTTGGAATATGTGGTAAGGGATTTCTACGAGCAGTTATTCTGGGATCCCTCTGAAGTGCACGCCGCACGTTATCAATGTGTTACTGTGTCCTGCCACTTTTCATATCTTAGTCTTCCAGAATGTTCTTTATTCATATTGGTGCTTGTACCATACCATCTACCAAGCATTTCCAATACTCCTTTGTATATAGGTGTATTCCTAGATGAGAAATAAATGGCGCAAACTCTCTGGTGACTCTTCTGATGGATTTCTCGTTTCGTGATATTTTAAGACCATGAACACCCTCTTCTATCATGTCTATTGAAATTGAGGCCGCACCCCCAGCCATATGGACGTCTGTCTTGTTTTGAAAATGTAGGCCCAATAAACATTTTGTGAAACCTCGTCAAATGGACTGGTTCGAATCATGTAACAAACATCTTTATATTCAGTTCTGCTTGGATACACAGGCACTCGTTATATTATTTAAATCTATTCAATCTCAATACAAAAATGTTATTTTGCATAACTTTGGTGAAGGGCAATCGTTCAAGTGGAAGTCGTATCTGAGGAGTAAACCTTTGAAAATGTAAAGTGGCACAACATCGATTCTGGGTAGCTCTAGTTAATTGTCCATATCTCAGGATTGACAAATTCGAATCAGATAAAATAAACGGCATCTGAAAGCTGAGTGTTTTCCCTTTCCGTTTATATAAACATATTACACCAAACTTTAGGACTTCATGGTCAACAAGTTGCGCAAACATGTGCACAATTTTTTTAGGGACACCCGGTAAATAGGCCGAAAAAACCTCGGATGGCACACAGTGCTCAAGTACAAGCATGGAATGGTACAAGTGATCTTGATGATAGACTACGCCGACAATAAAATTAAACGACCGACTATAAAACCCACTATAACGCTCAGAACGTATGCCTAAATAAATAAAATCGGGAGGGGTAATTAACAGCTGCAAATTATAAGTGACTTTGAGTTTTAACATTGAATAACTTTTTTATTATTATTTTGGGTACAAAATGGGTAGGAACTTAAGCTGACTGAGAGTAACTGGGGTGGGGGTCACAACCGGGGGATTCCCCTCGAGCATTTCCCACACCTCCCCCACCGTAGTGCCGCCACTGCACATGTGGGTAGGTCTACCTGCTGGATTAAAGGTCACATGCATGATATGTGTTCTATAATTATATTAAGGCAATCCAGATACTCTTAATATTCAAAGTATTCCATACACCCGAATAACACCTGAATAACCAGACACCTCCTGAATGACCATTCAGGTGTCCTTATTAATCCACGTAGGCCCTAATAACCATACACAGTCATCACGGGTGCCCTTAATATTCGATTCAAGATAAACCTCATAGTCCAGGGAGGTCCTATATTGGATCACTAAGGACACATGGAGGATCTTGATAATATTAAAGTGAAGGCGGTACCAGAATAACCAAGGGCACCATGTGTTATTATACACACGATACACGGCGTACGCGTACCTGGATTTCCTAGGGGCATAATGGTATATATATGGATTATTACGAGCGCCAATGTCAGTATTAAGGGCACCTAGGATACATGGAGTATCAACGACATACTCTTGCTGTTTTACAATTACCCCCATCTTACGTTCTGATATGACTAGCCACCCGCTATAGCTTCGGCACCTATATCTGCGCTTTCCATTATAAGCTAGATATAATACCGACACATTGGTATGGATATAACGCTGACACATACGGTACCTGAGTTATTAAGGCCACTTGTGAGGGGTAGGGCCTAGGCCTGTTGGGCAACTGGTGTATTAAGAACACGTGGAGTATTTGGATTAGGAACATCTGGGTATCTGTATTATTTAAGAGCACATTGGGACTTACGTCTAGGCTCATGGTGTATTAAGAGTACCATGTTACTAACATTATATCAAGGGCACCTTAGGTACCTAAATTATTTAAGGGCATGCGCTTGATATTAATTAAAACATTTATAACGTTTTGATATTACCTGTGCCTATTGTGATACGACTAACCTCCCGCTATCTTCGGCACTATTAAGGGCATGTGTGGTAACTGGATTAGGGGTAGGGCTTAGGCCTATGGGGTCTCTGGATATCATGGGACAATGGGTACCTGGATTAGGGGTCACATGGGAGGTATATAGGTACCTGGGTATCTGGATTATTAAAAACACGAATCTGGATTATTAAAAACACGAAGGTAGGCCTACCTGGATTATCAAAAGCACCTGCGATATTCAGATTATTGAGGGCCCGTCTAGATTATGTGCTAGTTATTATAATGGCGTGTTTTTGAAGGGTTTATTATTTTTTTTACAGCTATTCCATCAAGTACCGTCGTTAACGAGGAACACGGTAACTTTGTTCGCCTACTCCAGGCCGTCCAACTAATATGCGACAAAGCTCTGCCCTGTATAACCACTATACTGAAGAGTTGGCACGATGATCAAACACGACTGCTGCATCCCTGTGTCTCTCCACCGCATCATCAGTGCCCGGTCACGGGGAAACCAAAACCGGGGAAAAGTTGTCTAGGATGCGTGGATTGGGCCAATGCAATTCAATCCGTTTATTATCCGCCGATTCAGCCAAACACGCAAAATATCCACTGGGGTAACGTCAATCCTAGCCGTTTTCATGCAGATCCTGTGGAGGTCGCTAAGGCCTTTGTGCTTCGCCTGACTGCGTCGGGTAAATGCTACACGAATCTTGGAGATTTCGACGCGGCAAGTTTGATGATGATCATGATGAGATTCGGAGCCTTTCACGACGGTGATAGATCTGTTTATGACAAGATAAAAGCTGTAAGAATATATTGCTTCTGTTTCATTTGACCTTAAAGGCATACTATGTGATCTTTTCCAGAGAGCGCCCTCTATTCATGATTTTTTTTAGAAAGTAGATTTTCTTGCAGATTTACATTTCTGATCATAAATCGTACATACATTCCAAGTTACAGAGCGATACGATTCCTAATTACCTTAAAATCATGGTTTTAGAGTGAATTTAGACTAGAATAAAATAAGTTGTCGGATATCCGACAGTTTATTTTCACTCTAAAACCATGATTTTGAAGTAATTAAGAATCGTATCGCCCTGTAACTTGGAATGTTTGTACGATTTATGATCAGAAATGTAAATCTGCAAGAAAATCTGCTTTCAATTTTGTTTTCGATGTTGAGGGCGTTGCATGGAAAGATCACATAATATACATTTAAAAGTTTGAATGACATAAGTGCAATTTATTTTACTATGTTATATTTGTTTATTTTCTATGTTATCATATTTTTTTTAATAATAATCAAATTCGCAATGCCCAAGCACTAGGGGGCCCAGGTTTATTTGTCTACAAATTCATAAAACAAATAAACTTTTAAACAAATAGCTATAGTTGTTCATAACATTGCTTAATATATATAATTTAGTTGCTGCAAGATGCCAAAATATTTAAATATTTTCTTCTTTAAGGTCGCTGATATACGAAACACTCTGTCGCACATGAGAATCGCTGAAAATCTCCGTATTAAAAAGAAAGAAATGGAAACCCACTTCCAGGTTCTGAATGACCTTGTCAATTGCCTTATTGTTGTTCATCCCAACTATTTCATGACAGATCTGCTTCAGGAATTGAAAGGGGTAAGCTTTGGTCTGTTTAAATTAACAACATTTTAGTACTCTCTGTCAAATATAAAATAAGAAATGCATAATGAGCTACATGCCCAGCACCTTTTCACCATACCCAAACTTGATCGTTGTTGAACTGGTCGTCTTATAGATTGGTTTTATAGATTGGTTTATTGAAAAATACAAAATCGTGGCTTAAAAGCCAAATTGCATTGCACTTACAATATTATAAAAACATTTAAATACATTCAAAGAGATACATTAAAATATGAATATAAAATACAAAGACACATTTATATAAAACATGTAATACCAATAACACGCTCACGAGATGAACATACACATACCCTCAAACAGCCTTACCCACACATAACCCCCCCCCCCACACACACACACCCCCACACCAGACCTCTCCCACACACTTTCATAAATGTAACAATAAAAAGATCCTCTCACGAGATGAACATACACACCCCCTCAAACAGCCTTACCCACACGTACCCCCCCCCCCCCCCCCCCCACACACCCCCCACCCCCACCCCCCCCACACACACACCCCTACACCCCCACACCAGACCTCTCCCACACCCTTTCATAAATATAACAATAAAAATATACATTACATTACTCACTATTTTCTTGCAACAAGGTAATTTTCCCAATTGTGAACAATTGTGACTATTTCCGGTAATTTCCCTACATTCTCATCCACCGGGTCGCCTTGAGATGTTATAAATCAAGTACTATAATATTATAATGGTTTCAATTGGGGTTAATGGGCACACTATTTTCCATGGTTACTGGTTACAGGCCTATCACCCGCACGGCCCATAGCTAGAACCGCGGAGGTAAAGAATAATTCAAAAACCGTTCTATCGATCTCTTCTAGTTGCAAACATATCTAGTGACATCTGAAATGACGTCAAAGGTGCTTCAAAAACTCGACGATAAGATTGCCCAAGCGTTAGGTGGATTGACGAAAAAGATTGACGCATTAACTGGAGATGTCAGATACTTGAAAGATACGCACAAAGAAAATCCAGGTATTTATGACACGAGTTATGTTATTCATTTTACGTTATTCGTTATATATCTATATCTTCATCGATATTTTATATTGATGTGCAATATAATCGACTCACATAATGACAGATGGCAGGGAATGACGCAGTGGTGTGGCAATGTTAAAATGTCAAGACCCTTTTACCCCACGTTGCTAGCAATTTTATATTGGTTTGAAAGTCACCATTACATGTAATCATTATTAGCTTTCCTTGCGCACAAAATGTAAATACTGTTTTGTTTTACATCCCGTTTAGTCCTAGGTTACGGGGTATTACCTCACTAACATAAAACCATGTGGGCGGAATATGACCACATATTAAAAACTTCAAATGAAAAAACAAACCCGTGCAAATAACACAGTGTTATAATAAATAATAATGCCGTGGTATTTCTTAATATTTGTTCTCTAAGATGCCGAAGTAGCAGAAAGGTGTTTAGATGTGACATATTGTCGACGAGCATTACAGCATTATTATCTACAATCCCTCTGCAAGATACCGTTGCTTCCCGGTGATAAACGAAATTATCTGAATATGGATGACATTTATACTAACCTATCCATACTGGTTCAACTTCCTAAACCGTTTGCTCCAATCGAGATATCGCTGGAATCTCGCCATGAAATATTCACCAGAGATACGGACAACGGAATTCCACCTACCAGGGTGCTAGTTTTAGGCAGTCCTGGCTGTGGCAAATCTATCCTGACCGCGAAACTTGCTCATGACTGGGCGACAAATGATCCAAATTCGCCGCTGAAGGATGTCCGTCTACTGTTTGTCCTAAACATGCGTTGGATGACGCCAGAAACCACCCTTGAAGAAGCCATTGTACAACAATTGCTACCAAGTGACGCGAAGATTTCAGAAGTTTCTTTGCGTAAATACATTGAGTTGAACCAATCGCAATGCATCGTCGTATTTGACTCATATGATGAGTATGGTTTCAATGGGGATTTCACACACAGAGTAGGTGGTGTTCACGGAATCTTGATGAACAGATCCCTTCGTCAATGTCAAGTACTAGTGACGTCAAGATTTTGGAAAGCTGGTGATTTCAGTGATTTACAAAATGTCTACACACAAATGCAGATCACTGGATTTTCTGACGACAACGTTAGACAATATGTCATGAAATTCTTCGCTCAAGACGTCGAAGCCGGCGAGAACCTTCTGGAATACTTGAAAGATCACAACCTCAATCCTGGTATTGCAAACGTACCCCTGATGACTCTCCTACTGTGTATGCTGTGGAAAGAATCCGGAGACATGAACATGCCTGGTAAAATTGGAGACTTGTTCACCAAAATGATCGAGCTTTTACACCATCAATATTTGGCAAAGAATACCACAGAATCAATTGATCTAACCGAGGTGGTTATGGAGGCAGGACAGGTGGCACTAACTGGGCTGTGGTCATCGGATGATAAGCTGCTGTTCGGTCTGCAAGAGTTTGTGGATATGTCATCAGAGAAAACAGTACGAGATGGGTGTCGGATAGGTCTTCTATCGATGGAGCAAAAATCCCGCGGTACTGTCGCCTCTCTGTTGAAGAATAAATCTGGGCGTACAGGGCTCGATGAATCTGTAACGTTTTTCCACAAATCTTGTCAGGAAAAGTGTGCAGGGGAATACCTTGCACATTTGGCTCTAAGTCATCGAGACCAATTTACCTCACACTTGCAATACTTAGACTCTGTGAGGACTTGCATGCGTCTTGAAATGGTGTTACGGTTTGCTTGTGGGGCAAGTGAACAGGCTGCCGATTTGATTCTAGGGCGTCTTCAAATAGTCTTCAAATCCGAGATTACAGACAAGATCAATCAGTATTATATCGAGTGCTTTAATCAAGATGATACAAAATATATTCAGAATATAAGCAAATGTCTCAGTCCAGATGACACAAAAATTATCCAAAAGTTTATAGAGCTATGCCTACAGTGCTATTATGAAAGTCCAGTCAGCACATCATCACATGAACTTCTGACAGAACTGTTTCCGGAAGGTCATATCCTGTTCATTGGTATGTCACCTTATACGTCAAAAGCAATTGGTCAATATATATCACGTGCTAAGAATACAAAATCGATCAGAATTAAAGCGATACCGTCTGCTTCAGACGGGCATGGCATTGTGATTGGTACCATGACAACCATGTGGGATATGACGCAGAGCTACATGAAAAGTCTTTCAAAAGAAGAACTTAATCTCTTGTATAAAAGCAAGAAGGAAAATCTGACTACAGATTTGAGCGATTTTGATAGTTTATGTAGAATTGAACTGACAAACTATTTCCGTGACTGGCAATCTTCGCGTGGTATAAACCTTGTGCAGATATTTGCCTCCTTGGCTAACTATAAAGGACTAGATCTTCTCCATTTAGTCGATGTGCAACTGGGCACCCAGATGAAGAGTCTTCTCATAGTCATTGATCAAGGTTGTCTGCAGTCACTAAAACATCTGACTCTCATAAACTGCGGGATCGACAGTGACCAAATGGACTCTCTACTGAGATCTATCGAAGTCAAGATGTCCTCAGCCCTTGTCTTTCTTGATATATGCTGTAATAAGACGCGAATAACATACCTCGGCGACTGTCTGATGAACACAAATGTGCGCTATTTGGAGGCGAGTAACATGGAAGCATCGCCGGAAGACATGTCCAGTTTGATCGACAAATTTACACATTATGGTCCACGCATAACTGTCTTTATCGTAGACGGGAATCCAGTCGATGACAACGCTGGACAAGTATTAGCAGAGGCATTACCTTGTGTACGTCACCTTGAACAGTTCGGGATCTCCGTAAACAAACTGAAGAGGAATACCCACAACCGACTGATCGAGTCGTTGCATCACCACATACACCTTGAATATCTGCGTATATCATTCTGTCCTTATCTTGACGATCTACTTACCTGTATTGCATACACAATGAGATACTTATCTAAGCTTCACACCCTCTCGTTAATGGCACAGAGTCAGGAAGAACATCAAACCGAACAATCAGTATTGACAAAGTTACGGGCGAAGTGGTCATCGCGGAAGTTGCTGATGAACAGAAGCGTTAGTGAGCACAGCCCATCAGGTGCCGATCCGGTCGATACTCAGCGCAGCGTTGTTAGTAGATCAGCAGCCGGGCTGTTCATTTCCAGCTTGGACTCCATGGAAAATATGACCCGACTGAGACTCATCAACATATGTCTTCGAAAGGAGGACTTGCTGGATGTGCTAGAAGTTTGCAAACGGCATAATTACAGTTCACTACGGTACGTTGTTTCCTCACATTTACATGTAAAGGGTTCAACAAAAGAAAGTATACCACTTTGTTTATGTCATTTTGAGTAACTTTCAATTTGTTTTTGTCCAAACAGGCTAGATAGGCATTTAGATGAATCTTTTAGGCATAATTTGATACCAAATTTTTCCCCTAACATCAAAGATAAACCATGATTAGCACCATTTAAAGGAAAATATCCCATTTTCAAAAGTCGCATTTCCAATACACAGCACGAGAAGAATAGGCCAATTGTTAACACACACATATGCCGTATTTATCCCGTACTGATCACCGCGCATATCCCTCAATGCGCGGGCTAATTCAAATGTAAACTGATGCATGGGTGAAGGATTTGAATGTAAAGGAATGTTATGGATGGGGAGAACATGGACAGATTAACCAAATCTTCTCGTGCTGTGTATTGGAAATGCGACTTTTGAAAATGGAATATTTTCCTTTAAATGGTGCTAATCATGGTTTATCTTTGTTGTTAGGGGGCAAATTTGGTATCAAATTATGCCTAAAAGATTTATCTAAATGCCTATCTAGCCTGTTTGGTCGGAAACAAATTGGAAGTTACTCAAAATGACATAAACAAAGTGGTATACTTTCTTTTGTTGAACCCTTTATATTTAACACTTTACACGCGGCAGACGTCGGCAGACGATATTCCAAAATGTCACCAAATGTTTCAAAATTGTCAAAATAATAATATCATTACCATATTTGGAATCACCATGAGAAATGGTTTAGTAATCCTTGAGATAGACTTTGAAAATTGTTAACTGTTACTGAAAAATCTGTTTTGTACACTGCCGCGCAAAAGTATTTCTCCCCCTGGAAGCTTGCAAGTTATCACTGTGTTGTCGACAAAGTATTAAACCATCAGACCCAATTACCATTTCATTGTGTTCATTATACATTTTATACCAATAAATTCATGTTTCCTATTCAGATTCATGATTTAAAAGCATTACAATTCATGATTTTATCGAGCAAGTCAAAATTCCAATGTAAAATCGCTGTAGTAAATCACCTCATGAATATCAATTAGCTCATTATCGGCAGTGTAACGCTATGGGCATTTTCAACTGAGATCAACTGGTGATGGGAAAACTCCATGTGCATAAATTTATAAAGGTTAATTGGCACGCGCAGTTTATTGGAATACCTTTAGAAGGGACCATTCCAGCTAAATCAAGTTATTTTTCTGACGTCGAACTATGTTTTTGGCAGAAATTCATCTTTTTAAAACCAAATCATATCGGGCCGTAATAACGCAAATTCGACAAGTTAAAAAAGCACCGGGGACCCATTGACTGTAAATAAGTACTGTTAGAGGATGGACACAATAAGTATCCTATTCATCTGATTTGAATAGGATAGTCTAGCTCCCTATTGTTTGGGATTGAGAAGAGACGGTGGCATAGTAGAAAAAGGATTTATTATGTCTTGGTATGTTGTTTATTGAGCGGTCCTTTGTGAAGATGAAATAGTGGGAAACTCTACTGCTTTGAATCATTCTATTGATAACGTGGTTTGTTAGGTCACTGGAGCAAATAGGTCAATGAACTACGTGCATGCACACTTTGAATTTTGCTGGTTCTCCATGTTATTGCAGCCCGATTGTGTTGAAAATAATTTTAGATGTGCCTTAAATAAAGATGAATATCTGCCAAAAACATAAACCGTCGTCACAAAAATAACTTTTATAAGCTGGAATGGTTCCTTCTGAAGGTATTCCAATAAATTGCGCATGCCAATTATCATTTATAAAATTCTGCACATGGAGTTTTCCATCACCAGTTGATCAGAGTTGAAAATCCCCATAGCGTTACACTGCCGATAATGAGCTAATTGATATTCATGAGGTGATTTACTACGGCGGTTTTACATTGAACTTTTGACTTGCCCGATAAAATCATGAATTGTAATGCTTTTAAATCATGAATCTGAATAGGAAACATGAATTTATTGGTATAAAATGTACAATGAACACAATGAAATGGTAATTGGGTCTAATGGTTTAATACTTTGTCGACAACACAGTGATAACTTGCAAGCTTCCAGGGGGAGAAATACTTTTGCGCGGCAGTGTATATGGTAAAAATAATAGCTGTGTGGAAAATTCGGGTTCATATTTGTTTTAAGCAGTTCTAATAAACCAATAATACCCAATCCATAAAAGAAAACAATGTACGTTGTCATGATATTCGATGATAGTCATTTTAGACAACAGTTCAATATTTTGAAGCAGATATCTAGGGTCAATTGAATAGCACGGGAATGAAATAGATCAACTGGTTTCGGTGGTATGTCATCGGGGAAGTCGATTTTAAGTATATCCAATTAATTTAATGTAGTTTCTGATTGGTTTATTACGTGACATTAGTATTTTAGATAACCATTAGGAGTAGAGTTCCTAAAAATTGTCACCATTCTGCATACCATCTCTGAGTATCTACATATACGAGTATAATGACAAATATCTGTTTATAACCAATCGGCGAAAAGTTCTACATGTTATGAGTTGAATTCTATTTTTGTTTACCATATTTACAGCTACAATAGGGATATGTTTCCGACCGAGATCGACCTCACACCGTACCCATTCCTGGAATTTCGATGATCAACCTTATTTCAACACAGTCTTCCTACCGAGGATAACATTGTGCATCATGCTGGCTGACAATGTCGATCATTTTTAGGCACTTTGATAAACCGCTAAAAATTACAAAAAAAATCTTTAGGCATACCGGTATGTATACCAAACAGCAGGTGACAAGTTCTCGTTGTTGACACGAACCCCTCTTCGACGATCATCTATACTCCATTCTTCCAACTAAACTGCTCACAAAAAGTTAGGAAACTTTTTTTAATCACGTATATCTTTATTATTTATTACCCTCTTGTATCATGTTGCCTATCAATGGAAAGCTGAAGTGTTCATCTTTAAAATGATACCAAATGTGCAATGATGACATGTTGCTGGACTTGGCCACATTAATGAGAATGAGACAAAGTCACAAATCAAATGTGCCAAAATGAGCAATTTTGTGTTACTTTGTGAACAAACAAATTGACACTGTAATGAAAACAAGCAAGACAACTTACTTTATTGATACAAGAACTGAGTTCTGAGTTCAGTAACGAGTGGATGATCCGAAGGCGTTGATGACAGTCTGGCACTTCATGACCTTCCACCTGTTTACCCAGTCTTGCAAATACCCAAACAATGTTTTTCTAAAGAGATGAGGGTTAACTTGTATGAGTTGTGCTCACTGGTGCAAATCTTTGTGTAAACCATTCACGGTTCTCAAACATGACTGGTTTGATTATTGATCATTACCTATTGACTATTTAGCACAGTTGTTGAGTGTACTACAGGGTGTATCAGAATGAACTGTACTGAGGCAATATGATTTATTACGGTATTAATTCGATTGTTCAAAGCGTTTTCACATTTATCTTGCGCAAACGCCTAGCTTTCATAAGAATTTTAAATTTTGAAAATCGGACATTTCTGATGGAAAATACAGACTTTCTGGTAAAGATGGCAGATTTCAATTTTGGTCGAAATGATCAATTTAAAAAATCTGTGAAATTACTAACCCTACCTGAGATCCATCTGTCCATAGGACAGGGTTTATTTTTAGTCGCCATATCTTAACTTTTCACATCGCTTATAACTATTTATTATTTGCATACTTTAGTTGGTGAAATTTGGAGATAGATTCTGATTTTTAATCCGAAAATAAACCAGGATTTGTTCTGCTTCAGTGGTTTTAACTTTCTTTTCTTTGGCGGGAGCTTTGAATATTGCTTATGTGGTGTGGGCTACATTGTTTGAGATGTTGGGTAAGTGGTAGAGAGGATTGATTGAAATTGAAAATACGTTTTTCATCGATTTTCGATTATGTCTTGCCACACGAGAACAAAAAGAGATATCTCAATAAATTAACATATAATATAGGAAACATGTTCACCTTTATATTGCAGGTGTTTAAATTTAAAACAGTAATCATTTTGTATTTTTGATGTATTTTAGCAACACGGTACAGTTCTTTCTGATACACCCTGTAGCTTACTAAACCAAGGGTAGTCGTTTATGAATTCTTTCAAGTTAACATTTACATCAGAGTGACATTATTGACACGACTGTAATTTTTCGTTCAACGTTTGCTTGTTGAACCTCTAAATACACATTTGCCTTGGTTGAAACAGTGACATTTAAATTACTGACGGCTAAGCCGCTATTTTCTGTTGAAGTTAATATGTGTGTCTCCAATTAAAATCAATTATAAGTAAGTATCATTAAAGGACATGTAGCCTTTAGCCCTGTCATGAAATAACTCCTCAACAATAATAAATAACCCGACAATATATTCCCAGAAACTATTGTCGATCTGAAAACATACATTCATTGTCCCGAGTGCTGTAGGTTAGAGTTTAGGTGTAATAAAACACCGAGTAAAACAATCGTAAACAATACTGTTTAAATATTGTTACGTAATAGCGTCGGTGAATTCATGCAGTAATGTTAGTTGTTCAAACTGTTTGACGAATTTGAATTTCTACCGACGCGTTTTTTCTAAAGATAGTTTAATATATCACAACATAATAGTATGCATTTACTAATAGTATGAGACAATTTGTTATTGCAACAGACTACTACATGTAGTACCCGTATTGAATAGTCGGGGTGACAGCAATGTTTATAAACAAAATTAACGGTTGAAGGGACTGGACTGTCGATACATGCTTGGGGGAACAGCATATGGCCACAACACTGTCTACTACGCCTTATTGCCCTTTCTAATGTTCTGGCACAAGCACAGGATGCGCACGTATACTGCCGGGCAAAAAACAATGGCAATTGGCAACTGCCGACGAAAATGTTGGTAAAACGTCACCTGTCACCCCATCTATAGATGGTGTGACCGGTGACGTAGTGCCCGGCGGTTTGCGTGCGCACCTACAGGGAATGTGCTTTAATTCACACTTGATTGATCATTACTTACCATGCTTACGGTGTAATAGTGCAGTAGTCATGGTCTGCATCCCTAAGCACAATGAGAGACCAGGTACTAAATCTGGTTGCCCGGCAGTATGCGTACGCACCAGTGATGTGTGTTTTGCTTTCATATAGTATGATGTATGCAGTAGATGGACTAGTCCCTCTAGCATGTCTTTAGACCAGGCGCTAATCAATTTGTATACACTACTGATGTAAACAACGGTCACCTCATCTATACCGGGCTGTTCAAACCTGCGAGTCATACTGGTGCGAGCGAGCGAGACAGACATAGCACACGATTTCTACACAATTTCTATAGGGTCATGTGTTATAAGCTCGCCTCCTTTCGCGTTACACACAGATTTTGGCTTTCGCGACATTTATATTTGCTTGTATACCCCCTGAGGTAGTGAAAGTATACATTTACTGAAGGCAAATTGCACGAGGAAACCAAATATGCCATTGAAATTATAGTAGGCCCTACGACTAAGGACCAAAATGGTTTGATTCACAATGTTCGGGAAAATATCAGAATTTTAATTTTTAATTTGAGATATATATATTTTTTATACCTACCCCTTTCACTATTTACTTTACATATTTGAATTCCTCATGAAATTACCCATCAGATGATATATAATTGTCAAAGGTTACTACGTCGGTAAGGTAATGATACCGGCTAGTGAATATCTCCAATTTTTATTTTATATATTTTTAGAATTTTCGGAAATATTTTTTAAGGATGTACCCTTCCCTGATCTAAACTGCATTTCTAAATTCCTCTAGTTAAAAGCTTTCCAAAAATGTATACTTTTGCTATCATAGGTTGAAAACCTTTTCTGTTATAGTCATTTTTATAAATCCGTTAAATCGAGGCTGATTATTCATGCTGACTGTGTGGCGTATAGGAAGAAAGCTGAAGATCATGGTCTTATCCATATTTAATTAGTTGTTACAAATAGTTGACGAGTCTGTTGAACCACATACATTGTACTTAAAGACTACTAAATATCCTTCAAATGGGACCAGAATGGTATTTGTAACGTTAGAGGATGAGTAGTTAATGTAAAAAAGAACAAAGCATGGGATTATCCCTATTGAGTATGTACAGGCGGCACCCCTTCCGGCGGCACCCTTCTGGCAGCTTTTGTATTAGCTATACCAATGCCATTTTGCAGGCAGATAGCTTGTTATTAGGGCTTTAAAATGATACCAAATTTGTTGAGATAGCTTTTGTGGTTTTAAAAATATTCAAGGAATATGATGACCAGGGATGATGACAGCATGAAACTAAAAAGTGTAACAGCGCCACCCTATTGGGAGGCTAGTTCATAACGAGTGACCATAGAGACGATCATCACTATACTTCTCACCGTCTTTGGTTGAACTCTTTACCTTACACCACAGTGGCTCGAATCAACACTGAATTCCATTTACTGGGTGTCCCAGAAAAAAGCTATGATGTTGTTGAGTGTACTATTTATTCAATTGCTATCATTCATTTTGTCTGTGTAAAGGGTCTCATTTTATAAGCCAGTTTATCAGGGTTTCGCTTAGGGCTTCTATTACAGCCTCTTTCTCACATTGTATTTAAAAAAAAATCATGGCTAGTCGTTTATAAATTCTTTCGATTTGACCTTAACATATTAGAATGACATTATTAACACGACTGTATATTCTCGTAATCTCGTTCAACTTTTGCTCAACATATCTTGCGCCAAACATTTTACAGAAATATCGAGAAGAATATGGGGTTCCTTTTTGATATCTAAATACGTCCAATTTCTTTATGTAATCTTCGTAATCAATTTTTAAAAATAAATGTAACATTACTATTATAGCAATAACAAGTGCTGCCTGACCACTACAAATAGGGATTAAACTGATTTTGGAAAAAATATAGGTATTACCACAGAAAGGTTGTAATAAAACCCAAATCCAAAGAAGACTAATTGGACTATTTGAAATCCATACACACCCTATTGAAGACATTACCTTAAAGGGTATGTTCCGATCACTTTAGCTTTTTCTTTTTACATCAACATATTTTGATATTAATAAGAACCATTGGAGTTATGCAACTCAAACTTTGGAATATGATTATTTTAAAGATGACCCTTCACGTAGAATAGAAAGCATCAAGTTGACAATCGGGCTAGCAATCGGAACACTTCCTTTAATTGCCAAACAGGGAGTGTGAATTTCAACTGGGCTACCCATGTCTGTTTATGGGTCCGGGTGACTCCATTAGAAATCTACACTCCTTGCGTCAACGATTACGGTCATGTCTTCCATAGTGTATAGATTCCAACGGAAATAGCCCATCTAACCTTAGCCCAATCTGTAACGTCTAATGGGAGTTGAGCTTATTTGCTTATGATCTCAAATGATCAATATGTCATCCGATTCCTTATAGACGTAGTGGTCAGAATGGGAGCTACGAGAATGGGATGGATGTGGTAACAATCATTATTTAAAGGATAATGACTGCGTATCAGTTTCTGAATAAATTCATCAGGTTTGCAAGAATAGATAATTGAGATTTTCATTTTTCAAAACCAGAAATTTACTCACGATTGAAAGTTTCGTGTGTTGTGGTCTACACACTTCCTCAGAATAACCTCTTCTGATCCGTACTGCTTCCGGTTGAGGGCGCTGTTACGGTGATCAGTGGGTCGTAGACATGACTTAGAAAATGGGATGCACCAACATCTCCGGAAGATGTTGGTGCATCCCAAGGACAAACGGGACCCCGGTGTTTCCACGGACTGTGTGTATGAAATACCGTGCATCAACTGTAAACAATCATACATCGGAGAAACCGGACGCCGCTTTAGCACCCGAATGAAAGAGCACCAGAAAGAGACGGAGAAAATTACCTCAGAGAAGAAGAATTTCACTCGTCAGAATAGGAAGCAGTCAGAGACAGAATACAGTAAGTCAGCTATCGCTGACCACACAGTACAAAAGAACCATGTTATTGACTGGCCTAATGCCAAAATCCTTTGTAAGGAGGACAAATCACAAACGCGACGCGTCCGCGAAGCCATTTGGATTCGACGGAAGGCACCCGACACTATGAACAGAGACGACGGGGCCAATTTTCTAAGTCATGTCTACGACCCACTGATCACCGTAACAGCGCCCTCAACCGGAAGCAGTACGGATCAGAAGAGGTTATTCTGAGGAAGTGTGTAGACCACAACACATGAAACTGTCAATCGTGTAAATTTCTGGTTTTGAAAAATGAAAATCTCAATTATTTATGCGTATCAGTTGTTTAGAGGTAACTGTGTGAAGAATAAAATCTTTTTTTCACTTTGAAACCAAAAAATTGCACGAGAGGGGTAGCCCTGAGGGAAATTCCGAGGTACACTATACCAAAGTAAAATGCGATGTTTAGATTCTTTACAGTTACCGACAAAACAATTTCTGACTCAAAACCGTCAATTTAAATCGTTATCGAATGATACGGATGTGACCTGTACTATTATTTATTTAATACTTAATCAAACTTTACACATTAATATTGCTTCTCTATTACAAATCGATCAGTCTGATCGAATTTTTTTGCAAACTAACCACTCACACGTCGCGTTACTACTTCGTTGTGCAAATACACCGTGCGTTCGTAATGTCGCATTACGCGAGATTATTTTCTCGATCGAACTGGAAACGCGGGTGACTAACGTTTACGCGGTTCGGTTCCCCTTTTAGTGACCTGCGCTTGGTGCGTAGCAGTATTTTGTATTTGTATTTATTTATTTGGGCCTTACGACCCTGGATAACCCAAGAAAGCCCCGTTGAAGCTTATTTCCATTGGATGCGTTAGATGTGTGAAAAGCTACAGACCGGGATGATCCCCTACTCTTTGCGAAAGAGTCTGTAACTTTTTAACGTGCTCGGTTATTGCTCTTCCGATGCACGGGACCACCATTTTTATGTGACTTCCGAACCACTGATTTTTGCTGCCATTAGGAAATCGTCACAACCATCTCGCTTCATTTACCAGGCTATCCGATACGGCGCACACAATGTATCAGCACTTAGATTGTAATATCCCCTAACAGCTCCCCAATCTCGCTTGGGTCGACGAAGCAATTGAGACTAAGTACCTTGCCCAAGGATACAAACAAGTTGGCTGTAGCGGGGCTAGAACTCACGACCTTTGCATCGTGAGACCGGCATGCTATCCACTACACCACACGTGCTCTCAGTAAAAACGTCATTTTATTGGGACGCACGTATCGCGTAATTTCATAAGATTTTGTACCGTACCTATTATAAAAAACGCTTGTTACACTAGATATATCACGAGCTGACCTCTTAACCGTCCCTTTTACACTTGGCGCCAACTTTATACTCGATAAGAATATTCACGACTACTAAATCCGTATACAGGCCGAAAAATCTTCTTTATTTTTGCAAAACATCACAGCATTTCTGATTATTCCTTCTACTCAGGATAGCTTATTTCGCTCACTCGAAAAAAATCTTGTTGTTTTTCAAAGCATATAATATAGCTTAGCATTCATGTACTAGTAATTGAACTATTATTTTTCCATCAACAATAAACTGCTTTGTGTTGAGCATATTGAACGTCAACTTTCTAAAACTTTACTACTGAGGGCGCGTTGCATCCTTCTGCAAAACATTTAATGTAGTATGTATATATAATTGTCTCCAGAGGGCGACATTGTATTTGGAAGAAGCTATATTGCTGTGTTTTACAAACTGAGCAAATAGCAAACAGCAAATAGGATACCAAATAACGGAGTATTTGATTCATTCAAACCTATACATAAATACATTTTCATGCATTCCTATATACCAATATTGGCGGTCATTGCAGCTTAGGCCAACTGCATAATTGGCGGGGACAATAAATAAACTGTAGCCTATATGTTTACTCGTGTTATAGATAATAAAAAACCCTTTAAAAAGGGAAATGCTTGTAACAAGTGTAAAACATATTAATAGAGTTTTATGTGAGCAATTCCCATATCAATCATGCATCCAGAAAATATGTGCCCAGATTTGCTTTTTAGGATACGATATCACATTTGTAGCTACGTATGATAACAGTGTCACTAATCGATCAATCCGCAACCAATTTGACGACATAAATGACGTTCACATTGAAATCGCAAAAATTGTGGTTTTTCTTCAACCAATTCCGGAAAAAAATAGGCTAATTATCATATAATGTGCCCTGATTTGCATTTCAGGATATGATATCACATTTTGAGCTGCGTATGATATCTGTGTCACTAATCGGTCAATCCGCGACCAATTTGACGACATAAATGACGTTCACGTTGAAATCGCCGGGAAAAACAGGGTTTTTTCCTAGCAATTGCGGACAAAATAAACAAAATTTCATATGATGTGCCCTGATTTGCTTTTTAGGATACGATATTACATTTGTAGCTACGTATGATATCAGTGTCACTAATCGGTCAATCCGCAACCAATTTGACGACATAAATGATGTTCACATTGAAATCGCAAAAATTGTGGTTTTTCTTCAACCAATTCCGGAAAAATAGGCTAAATATCATATTATGTGCCCTGATTTGCTTTTCAGGATATGATATCACATTTTGAGCTGTGTATGGTATCCGTGTCACTAATCGGTCAATCCGCGACCAATTTGACGACATAAATGACGTTCACGTTGAAATCGCCAGGGAAAACAGGTTTTTTTCCTAGCAATTGCGGACAAAATAAACAAAATTTCATATGATGTGCCTTGATTTGCTTTTTAGGATACGATATCACATTTTTAGCCACATATGATATCGGTGTCATTAATCGGTCAATCCGCAACCAATTTGACGACAATGACGTTCACATTGAAATCGCAAATCCAAATCGTGATTTTTTTTCTTCAACCAATTCCGGACAAAATAGACAAACTATCATATCATGTGCCCTGATTTGCTTTTTAGGATACGATATCACATTTTGAGTTACGTATGATATCGGTGTTATACTGATCGGTCAATCCGCAACCAACTTGACAACATAAAGGATGTTCGCGTTGAAATCGCAATGATTTTTTTTCTCCAACCAATTCCGGACAAAATAGGCTAAATATCATATAATGTGCCCTGATTTGCTTTTCAGGATATGATATCACATTTTGAGCTACGTATGATATCGGTGTCACTGATCGGTCAATCAGCAACCAATTTGACGACAAATAGCATTGCCGTTGACATCACACAAGAAAAAAATTAGGGACTAAATAGACAAACCATCATATAATGTGCCCTGATTTGCTTTTTAGGATACGATATCACATTTTGAGTTACGTATGATATCGGTGTTACTTAGGCCTTAGTGTTACTGATCGGTCAATCCGCAACCAATTTGACGACAATGACGTTCACATTGAAATCGCAAAACCAAATCGTGTTTTTTTCTTCTCCAACCAATTCCGGACAAAATAGGCTAAATATCATATAATGTGCCCTGAATTGCTTTTCAGGATATGATATCACATTTTGAGCTACGTATGATATCGGTGTCACTGATCGGTCAATCAGCAACCAATTTGACGACAAATAGCGTTGCCGTTGACATCACACAAGGAAACACTTTTTTCTTCTTCTACCAATTAGGGACTAAATAGACAAACTATCATATGTGCCCTGATTTGCTTTTTAGGATACGATATCACATTTTGAGTTACGTATAATATCTGTGTCACTGATCGGTCAATCCGCAACCAATTTGATGTCATAAATGACATTCCCTATGAAATTGCAAGGAAAACCAGTTTTTTTACCGACCAATTCAATTGTGGACAAACTAGCCATATGCTAAAGTAACTTCATATAATGTGCCCTGATTTACTTTTAAAGGACGATATCACATTTTGAGCTACGTATCATATATCAGTATCACTGCACGGTCAATCCGCAACCAATTTGAGAACATAAATGACATTCGTGTAGAAATCTCAAGGAAAAATGTGGGTTTTTTTCAACTGCAATTCCGAAAAAATAGGCAAATATCATATAATGTGCCTTTATTAAACCGGGCTTTATTTGCTTTTTATGATACGATTTTGAGCTACGTATAATCAGTAACAGATTTGTGATCAAAAGACATTTGTTGTACTAGATGCCCTAGCACCATAAACATGATTTTGGGTGGTTACATCTCGGAGTAGAAATATCAAAGTCAGAAGTTGTAAGCTTAAAATGGTAAGTAAGCTTACTACAAATTCATGCATTGGTTAAACTATAACTAGCCAAAAATCACTCAAAAATAATAATACAGACAAAAATCAGGTGCAGACCTGTTCTAGAGTTAACTCCGGACCGGATATGAGCCCATACAATTTGTGGTCCTGATTGATCAATTTGGAAAACTATTTCTAAAAACATTTATTACATAATAATTTTCCAAACAAGTAAAGACGAAAATCAACGTATTTTTCATATATGGCGAAAAGCCAAAGCACACAATTACAAAATAAACCTTCCGTCTACAAAACTCAAAAATGCACGACGGCCGAGCTGTTACGTGGACCATGGACTTATCAGTCTGATAAGTCCATGCGTGGACGTGTTATATAAAAATTTACACGGCCCTTTCCATATTGAAGACAACTACGAACTATCACTCACTCAACTGCTCAAATTCACTATACGATGACACATTCACTGGCGATGATATTAATCTCTCGTCCAATCAAAGCCATCGACACGGATGGCACACTTCTCGTCCTTTCAATATGAGCGTATGAAAGTATCGTTTGGCTTATTATACCAATTAGGTTTATGTGCAAAGTGACACTCGGAACGGAGCCATAAATAACGCGTACCAAATTCAAGCCTATATACTTGTTCGCCTTGGCGAACAAGCAAAAAATAGTAGGTAGAATTTAAAAATGCACACTACAATATGGATATACATTATAAAGCTGATCTTATGCACCCATTTGAGCACTTAGCATTCATATTGACAGTCTGATGCGGATGCTCCCAGTAATGTCCACATTGTTTCCGAACATCACTTGCACTTGGCTGGATGAATTTGTCTATTCGCTCTTTGCACGAACCTGTCATTCGCGAAGAGAGCCTCGAACTGGTAACATATTGAATGGGACTATTAAAAATAGTACGACTCTCTCTGCACAATATGACTGGTCATGTAGTGAGAAATTATGAAATGAGGCAACTCTTTTATTAAATCTGATTCCAGCTCGAGCCTCTCCCCGCAAATTTAGAGAGCAGATCCATGCAAAGAGCGAATAGACGTTATTCGTAATTGGCGATTTCATGTCTGAAGAGGGAGACATACTCGACAGACATACAATCATTTATGAATAACGTCTAAGGGTGACATTGTTTCTTTAAAAAAACCTGTACTGTTTCTTAAAAAAAACAAAAACAAAAAAACTGTACTGTTCACATCGCTTTGAAAACTAAGATATTCGTGTATTCAAAACAGAGTGCGTCATCATTACCAAATAGGTTCATAAGGATCGTTGATTTTTATCTTTTATGGAAGGTTCATGATACTGAAATGGTACTTGCTTGTACGTTACGGATACAACTGTATCCTTTGTCAACACTTTGGTAGTAATGATCTTGACCATTTACGACGCTTTTTGCAGTCTTGGAGTTGCCAGTTGATTTATCGTCTGGGGATTGTTTGCTAGATGATAAAAGATCATCGACAACGTGAGTGAGGTTGTATTGCCCCTCGTCTTGATTCATCCGTAAGGGCCCCTTCTTCCTGATTTATATTGCCTCTCGAATCCATCTTTTACAAGTGAGCACCTTTACACTGGATCAGTATAATGAACCTTCCATATCAGAGAGCGTCATGTTCATATTTCTGGAAAAAAATATTGTAAAAGTTAATTATATCCTACCATCGAGTAATATCAATATAGAGCTTCAAATAGTTAATTAAAGATTACCTGAAAATGATGTGCTTATTTTCATACTATCGTTAGCCAAATCCACGTATATAGGCCAAGAATACCAAACACAAACACACAATTGATAGTATAAGATTTAATGTTTGAATTACTGTAATGCGTTAATGATGAAAATTACTACAACAAGCAATACGGTATTACACTTGAACAATATGAAAGAAAAATGAAATAATTTGAAATCCTTAATACATTTTTAATTAAGATATAACCTATTCCAACTATTTGTTAAACTTGAATGTACTTTGTATTTCATTTGCATAAATGATATATAAAACATCATACAAATTCTTAGATGGAAATGGATCCACAGAACGCGAAGCAAATAAAGAAATATTAAGAAACACATTCAAGTCAATTTTCTGTATCTCAAAATATAAACAGCTCATATAATCAAGTTTTGCATCATTTTAAGGCTTGAAATATCCTTTTTAACTTACAGCAGATAGCAAGGACATTACAAATGAGGCATAATTGCTATGGTAGGTGACAATATCAAAGATCAGCTGTTAAAATTTAAACCTTAAAATTAATACAAATTCGAAAAGGTTAGGTAAATGATTATGCTGCAATCAAATCAAAGTTTTGTCGAAGTATGGTGTCACAAGCACTCGTATCGTGTTATAATTTATTATTACAGTTTGTTGGTGCCGAAACTTAGTAATTCATGAAATTAGTACCGATTAAAAACAACCTGCAAAAATTAATAGACATTTATCATATTACATATAGCATTTCTCTCCATTGTTAATATTTTTGCTATAATGTGAAGATTCTCTTGAAGCGCGCGAAAATGTACCGTTTTAACTCCAAATGATTTGTGTTCAAGTACAATGTCAATTTTCGATGATTTACCGACCTGCCGTCGGAGCAGGTGTTGGAGATTGGGGTGGTCTCCGAACACCATGTTAGGTTACATTTACTGTTTTTCTATTTCCATTAATTTAGAAGGTCTTTAGTTTTGCCATACCGAGATTCTTTCTCTACTCAATACTAGTTAATTGATGATACCTGCCTGTCTTGGTCGATTTAGGGGTTCAATGAGGTTTCGGAGTTGTTTATCTTGAATCGGCAACGGTAAGACGGGTTTATTTTGCGAGGGCAGCTTTGGCTACTCGAGCAAAATAAACCCGTCTTACCGTTGATACATGTTTATAGATTATTTGTATCAAATCAAAACACACCCCTCCATTCCAATAGTGGTACGGTATAATAGATGAAAGGGACCTCATTTTACCGCGTGATGATGCAAAATGGCGATTCTCTTGTGCTGGGTAGCAATCGTTCGGTCTAAAATTGTGGCTTTAGGAGTGAGCCGTGACATATGGCCCTCGCCAAAAATATTTTCCTCAGGGATATAGTTACATTTTGGTATATAAAACTGTTTGCTAACTTTAATGATTGCATGGCGAAATGCATTAATACGCCGAAAAAACGGGCAAAAAAATGAACACATTTTTGCGAACATTTTTTGTTTGTTTACAATTTTGCATCGATGCATAATGCATTATGGTTTCCAAATAATGTTCGCCATCCTAGTAATTTGCATATGAACAGTGGGTTTATCTCAAATCGACAACGCTTTGTTACTGTACTTAAGGTATGGGGAGTTGTTGAACTTAATATGAATCCCGCCTTATAAGTTTCATGGTTGAAATCCTTGAGCCTGCACATATCTGGATCTTGCATCGCCAAGAGGCAGTCTACAGTTTTGCCACTTTAACCTTCTTCAAGTACCCACATTGGGCTCATTTTTAAAGCTAAAATCTGCTCTAAAGTATACTATATCGTGTCTTTTCTCGAAATTTGAACTTTTGATTTGACAATATTCATAGTTCAATCCACCCAAGAATTGGCTAAGCAAACTCCCACTCACCACATGCCGGGTGACCTTTAGCCACGATTTAGTCAAAATACAATCTACACTCTTCCCTGGGTGTTTTCCCCAGCCTCTTAAGTAGCTACATTTGGGCTATTTTTAAAAATTTAAGTCTGCTATATGGATACTATATTGTGACTTTTTTTCGAAATTTGAACTCTTGATTTTACCAAATATTAAATAGCCCTAGTTTCTATGTCAAATTGAAGTTAAAAGTTCGAATTTCTTTCCACAACAACTATATAAAACGTTCCATAGACAACACTTAAACTTCTTCAAGTACACCATTCAAAACAGACCTCCCTAAGCTCATAGAGCCTTGGGCAATTCTTTGGATAGCGGTGGAAATTGTACTCCGTGTTCTGGCAAGACACAGGTGGGGGCATAATTATGTCCTTTCCAGTCATTTAATTGGACCACATAGTGGGAAATAGACACATCCTTAAATGATTTATACCGGCGAAATGTTAAATCATCGGTCCAAAAGTGATAAGGGACTGGGAACATAATGGAGTGCTGGAGACACCTGCTAAAGATACCACGAGTTCAATTATAGGGAACGCTGTACCAATATTAATATACCGTAATATCAGCACGAGCTGACTTTTTAACCATGCATTTTTCAACTTGGCGCCAAATGTGTACCTGGTTTATAGGAATATTCATGAGTATGTCATGAAATACTACTAAAATCGATATACAGCACGATTTGGGCCCGAAATCTTTTAAAACAAAAAAACCGGATTTTTGTTTGTTTTGCTTTCTACTTTGAATACCTAATTTCCATTACTTTAGAAGTCCTTCAGTACCGATATTCTTTCTCGACTCAATATTTGTTAATTCAAGATACCTGTCTATCTTGGTCGATCTAAATATTAATCCCATCTTAAAAGCTTCATCAGTTTTCCATTAACTAAAAAATAGCTGTGTATCATGAATATTAATATAAACAAACAAGTAAACCACACATGCTTCCAAATTAAAAAGAATCTGATAATTTCTACGGCAAAATTACTGTTGTCAATATTTGATTAGAAATACAAAGGAGTGCTGGACGTAGGATAGGTACTTGATATCATTACCTCTATGATTGGCAATTACTGTTGGTTCTCACATTGAATGGAACAAATGCAATTATCTCACGCATGTGGCAGACAATGGTTGGAAAAGCATTTATAGCAAGGTAGTTACAGGTCTTACTAAAATCTGGCTTAAGGAGTAAATCTTGAGATAATTGGTTTCACCAGAAATGTTGTACCTCTGGATGTAGCTTTAGTCTTCGGTATGTGGCTAAGATTGAATTCCTTGAAGTTTTTTCAGTGAAAGGCACTTATACGTCCAAAAATAGACATGATTATCTTTTTATTTGTATGCACCACAAAGAATTCTACACAGATTTCTGTCACGATTGTATTCGTTCCAACGGAGCCAATAAAATGTCAAAGTATGTGTTTCACGACGCGAGGTATGATAGAGTGTGTTTCTGCTGGGGAAGAAACCGCAAATAAACGCTAAGTTTGCGTAGAAACAGGCAGAACCCGGCAATAATCGGTATTTTTGGTAATCCCAAAACCTTCACAAACCAGGTTTGGAACCGGCAATTATCGGCAATAAACCCAATAGAAACAGAAAGGCGATTCTTAGCGGTTTGCGCCGTGAGCCGTATCACGCTGGATTACACACATTATTGTGAAGCAATTTTTTTAGGTGCGGTAGCATTGTTTGGTATTACAAAAGGTCAAATGTCGTGGCCCACGACTAGGATCGATACACTATAAGCGGTAACTTTTCGCGAGTAGAAACAGGGGGGACTAAAAACTGATCGATTGAAACTTAGCGTTTATTAGCGTTTACTTTTTGCAGTGTCCGAGCAGAAACACGCTCATAGTGGGCTTTGTTAAAATGTGAATACTTAAAAATAATATTGAATATTTGTCTATCGACACCATGTGTCGAGGGCTTATTGATGGCCAACGTCGTAAACATGTGAATTAAGCAATGATAAATGTAATATAGATGTCGCAAAAGTCTGGATCGTTTATCCTAATGTTTATCCTTCGTTATCTAGAGTTCAATGCTCTTTCAAAGCTTTCATTATCCAGAGCCTAGTTATGTCAACATTGTCAAAGTTGTCATTATCTAGAGCTTAGCAACACCAATGCGATCGTTCTTAGGAACGACAGGTGACTTGTCATTGGTGGGTTTCATTCCGATTTTAGTACCTGATTTAGTGGACCGTAACCAGGTATTGCTGCTGACCTGCGAAGATGTCCCATTTGTAGTCATACGCGGTCTCGCAATCTTTGGCGTAATGCAACAGCAAAAATGACGCATAAAATATCTTCGATGGGTGGAACTCATAAGATAAAGAATGACCGGATTAATGCACGAATTGACTTTCACTAGCAACACCATAGCTTCGGCAAGCCTGATGTTCTTGAGGATGGGATGATTCGGCGCGAAATTATCCATCAACAGTCGCAAGAAAAATAACGAGGTACAGATCACAAAAGCAATGGTCATGATGAGCACGATAATAGCGAGGCGAGTACGTTGCTCGTGTTGGCGTAGACCTCCGCGACTGTCGCGATTGAGCAGCGCGCTTCGCCTCATTAACTTTCTAGCGGTCATGGTGTAACAGGTGATCATCACCACGGTGGGGATAGCGTAAAAAACCATGAAGAAGAATACCACGTAGATGCTGTAAGATTTGTGACCGACCGGCAACCGGCAACGCTGTTTAGGATCCACATGTACTAGATAAATCACGGGAGCCACGAGGACACCGGAGATCAACCAAATCGCGATGACCGCCGATATGGTGCGCACTTTGACGTTATGTCGCTGCCTGTACATGGGTTTCACGACGGTGATGAGGCGGTCAATGCTGAGAGCCGTCAGCGTTAAAACCGACACGCCGAGGGATATGAATTGCACGAAATAGATAATTTCGCAGCCGCCTTGGTGCCGGGCCACAGCCGGAATAGTCAGACTTAAGATGTTGATAAAAACCAAGATGATTATCACTAAAAGATCACCTACCGCTAAATTTGTGATCAACAGATTAGGTATGGTTCTTAATCCCTTGTGGCGTAACGTAATGTAGATAATACTTCCATTGCCCGCTATTCCAGCGATAAAAACAATAATATTGACGATGAGTAAACACCTTAAGCCGCATGCCGGCATTTGTCCCCATGGTGGCTGTCCTGGTCCTTGTTCTAATCCCGGATCATCCGTCACGTTGCTAAAATTGTCCATGATAGTACCCGCAGTCAGCAAAGCCGATACACTAGAACGTACGTGTATTGCTGGTTGTTCGGTGTCTGCACAAGAACGAAATGAGAATAATTGCTAGATTTGTCAGTCACTTGATTTCTTATTTTCTGAGGGCGCGCAACGTTACCGCTTCCTTTTATGTCCGTTTGAGCTACATGCGCAACAGAATATACCATTATTTCTGAATGTCGGTGGCCGGTGGGTGTGAAAGTGACTTTAAGGACGCAAGACAGGTATGGAAAAGATTTGGGTGAAGTATTTGTGATTTTATTTTGTACGGCTGTGAAATGGTATGGATGTATGGATATGATAGACGTAGTACGTATTAATCAATACTTGAATATATTTGGAGATCATTTTAGATAAGGGTTACCCTTGACTTGGTGTAATGCAGAGTGACGCCATCAACGACAGGAATGAGCCAACTATAAGCAACGTCTACATCTGTAAACTAGGTCAGAGCACACGGCGGCGTTTCCTGAACTCAAATGTTTTATTCGCACACCAATGAATTACACATTGTCATCGCCATTAGTCATATAACATATCGTTTGGTGATTCCTCTGTGTTAGATGCACACACGACCGGGACCAGTGGGGGTGTCAATATGAACTAAACAAGGTATATTTAACAATAAATGCGCACGAAGCGCGCGAAAAGATTCCTATACTATATTTGGCAGTTGCCAAAGCAAATTATAGCTGTATCATTCAGTTGGCCTTATTTAGCAATCTTAACAAACCTTGACAGGGACAATATTTTAACAAAGAAAACCTTAAAACTCCTTTTCCCACTGGAAATTTGGAGGAAACTGTTGTGACATTTATGTACTACAATCCATGTAGGGGTATAGCGGATTGAAGAAGCAATAATCTGAAGGCAATCCTCCTGCCAGTTAATCCTTAAAAATATATATTTGGGTGGATGCGCACGATGAAATTGTTACTTTCGCTACAGATTGCCTGTAGATAAATGGCTACATTTTACTGTATGGGGACATCTTGGGCTCCAAACAACAGCCGTCGCAATCCTGTAATTTCAAGCCCCTGATCACTATGCCACTTGAGATGGTGAGCGTTCAAGGTGAGATGGTGAGCGTTCAAAACTGGTTGATTTTGAGGTGCGAATATTGCAGCAAAAACTCCCAATATTTGAGAGACAGTGCAATACTAGTATGTATGTTTTACAACTGATTAACTCTAAAATCATTTTTTCTTCTTCTAATATTGGGGTCTGATTACTACTCTTAAGGTCAACAAGGCGTGTGTGCGGGCTAACTCCCCACATTAGTATAATTTACCCCTACGCTATATTGGGAAGGAATAAGTAGTACAATCGGCCATACATTGTTTCCTTTTATCCACCCACTCCCCCGGCCTTTCCTGTCCACCTCCCCTCTTCTCTTACGCTATCCCACTCTTCTCTTTTCTTTCCCACCTTTTCTCTTATTTAGATTTACTGGTTGCACCCCCTTCCCCCTGTCGACGTCAATGCACAAGACCAGGGGCGGACTGGGACCTGAAAGCGGCCGTGGCAAAATTATTAAAACGGCCCTTTTTGACCATGTCCCGGTAGTAAATTTTCGTAAAAGGTTGCCCCAATTTTTTCCCAGTCAGCCACCTCGTGAATTTCACGTAAGTGGGGGGGGGGGGGGGGGGGGGGGGTAGGGTCAAAAAAATTCGCACGGTCAAATTTTTTTTCCCAGTCAGTCACCTCGTGAATTTCACGTAAGTGGGGGGGGGGGGGGGGGGGGGGGGGGGGGTAGGGTCAAAAAATTTCGCACGGTCAAATTTTTTTCGCACGGTCAAAAAATTTGAGTAACCGGCCCTGAGAGGCCCAAAACTTTATTAACCGGCCCTGAGAGGCCCAAAACTTTAGTAACCGGCCCTGAGAGGCCCAAAACTTTAGTAACCGGCCCTGAGAGGCCCAAAACTTTAGTAACCGGCCCTGAGAGGCCCAAAACTTTAGTAACCGGCCCTGAGAGGCCCAAAACTTTAGTAACCGGCCCTGAGAGGCCCAAAACCAAGCGGCTCATGTGGCGATCGCCAAAACGCCACCGTGGCCAGTCCGCCCCTGCACAAGACGATAAGTACAAAGATTCAGTAAATATTGTCTTGTACTACATAGTTGAAAGTGATCCCAAGTCAAATACTTAAAACGTAAAACGGATTAGGTACCAATCCTGTAATAAAATAAAATAATGAAATGCGCGCATTACCGAGAAAAAACTACTGTTATAGTTTCATAACAAAGCCAATAACATAGCATTTCCATTATTTTACTACAGAGGGCGCAATCTAACGTTTGGATAACAACATCACGCCTGTTTTCACCACATAGCAGATATTTATATCTATATTAACCAACTATAGAGGGCGTCATTCTTCTTACAATAAAGAATGGATCTTTGTTTTCAAAACATGACAGATAAAGTATCATTTGAAAACAATTAATTTGTGATAAATACGACCATTGTTTGAAACAAGACGAAATTCGGAGGTCGGAGAACGACCGACTTTAAGATATTCTTTTCATAGCTGTTGTTGAATATACAGTAAAACAAGGAGGTGCTTTAAAACACCTTCCATGTAAGACCAACGGCATTCCATCAGCTTTAATAGGTTTATTTTGATGTCAAGGTGCTTTAAAACACCTTCCATGTAAGACCAACGGCATTCCATCAGCTTTAATAGGTTTATTTTGATGTCATCGTGAGAGAGATCCAGTTTTCGGAAGAGAAAACAAGCTTTTGAGCATTTTTCGTGGTTTGGCTGATTGATATTAAGCATTTTTTTCTCTAAAAAATGATCAGACGGGCCACCGCCTTTTACATGGAAATTCATTGGGGACTACTTGATGTGAGTTATTTATCCCTTTTGAATTGGTAAATAAGAATTTGAAGATCTTCAGTGGAGAGTAAGAGGGGAGGAATTTCTTTTCGAAAAAGGCCGTTAACGTATGCCCGTAAGTGGATTACATTGTTTGACAAGAATAAAGACACTACATGGTTTTAATCAGTCAGTAGCTCTGGGGTAACGAGAAGAATTGACTCCAATTAGGCAATAAAGAAATCTGTGGCGGAAATTTGTGGTAGGTAAAAGTTTAAAAAAATACGATTTGCAAATCTTGACGGTAAACGTGCTGTGGTGACGATTTAGGGCGACAAGAAAGGTTTGAGCAGAGTTCAATTGAAGTCAAAGCCTTGGTAACATTAATTCTCTCAAATGTTACCTTTTATTAAAATCTTCTAGCAACTTCACGCTTTGGCTGCGTCAGTCTCTTTAAGAAAGCCGTCAGCAGAGCGAATCCGTTAATTTAATATACGGCTTATAATAGGAAAATCGGCAAGAGAAGTAGTGAAAGGTGTCTTAGCTAGTTATTTCTTCCTCGGTTTAGGCTACATGTATATGAATTTATCGGGCTACCAGGAAACAAAGAGAAAAGGAGGTAAAAGCTTGTTCATGATATAGGTATTGTTTGACTTTTATGAAGGCTTGTGGGCGTGTCAATAGTCTGGAAATACAAATTTGATGTTTTTCGCTGTCAGACCTGTCTATTCTCCTTAAGGTATTGCTTTATAGGACCACCACGACCAGCCGTCTGTTCCGAACGCCGTTGCAGCAAGCTATTGAAATAAAAAAAGAAGCTTAAAGTGATACGGCTAATTAAATCAAGTCGTCAAAGCCAGCGTTTCGGTCTCTGCATCGGTAAATACGCCGTTTATTCACCTGTTCTTAATAACAAAAACGAAAGGTGATACCCGTAGCTTTGTGTTGAGCAGCTGAATTGCATTACTTTATCCGGGATAAGAAGTGATAAACAAATCAAAGATATCGCACAAACACTTATCTGTAGTTGAAAGCATCTGCCCTGATGGCTTTACGGTGAGATTGATAAATCCTACCAGTGTAATCAGACCCTACCTTCCCTTTGCCTTTTGGCCGATTAGATAGATAGCCTGGATTTTGTCTTACATCTTGAACCAGAGGAGATGTTTGAACCAAGAAATAAGGATACTTTCATTTGCGAGAATTCAATAGCAGTCATCATCAATTATATAACACATCGAGGGAGGAAGAAAGATATAAGTGAAAGAAAAAATAGCATAACTTAACAGGAATTGGTAATATGTTCGGCTAAGATATTTGGCTTGTTTTTTTGTGTGATTGGTGATGACCTGTAACAGTGTTAGACGCCATTAAAACATAACGAAATATACATAATAGACGGGTCGATACAAAAAAATGACCAGGGCCCTATTTCATATCATAACGGTCAACTTAAGATTAATCTTAAGTTTGTAAGTTAAGAAGAGTTTCTATTAGATTCTTCTTAAGTTAAGAATACAAATTCTTCTTGGAAAAAATCCTTCGTAAAGTTAAGATAGCCTCTGTCCTCTTTTTAAGTTAAGAAGGAAATTAAGAAGGATATTCTACTTTAAAGACCTAACCACGCCAACTCTCTGCTGGAAATATCAGCCAGGGAGGATGAGCCATAAATTCATGTAATAATGAGCTAGATTACACAATATAGCCCTTACTAAAATTAGGGAAATTAGCCTGAGTGACAGGCCCTGTTACTTTGAACAAATTTAACCTTAACTTGCCTTGTCCTAACAGCCTTGATTGTTTTACGATGTGTGGTTCACTAGTGGGGAACTAAGAGAATGTGGTTACACCTTTAAGTTCTTTCATGAAATAGAAGATAAGAATCTTCTGAACTTAAGAGGAGTTCAGAATTTAAGAAGAATTTTCAGGATTTAAGAAAATCCAACATAAAAAATCTTTAAGTTTTATGAAATAGGGCCCGATCATAATCCTGTGATGACAATTTCGAAAGACGTCATATTAACATATGCATGTAATTTTTATAAAAGCTATTATATACTTTTGGTTCGAAATATTGTTGTGCACCTAAATTCCCACCTGTTCATGGGTCAGTCCGCGCACTTTGTAAAGGAAAAATTGCGCCGCAAATTTTGAATCTCGAGAAACGAAAATTGGAATGTTATTGATCGCTATTTGTTCCGTTATTTGATCGATTTTAAAATTTTCGACCATAAAAGTGTTTTGATAGTTAACGTAGAAACGTTGAATCAAATAATCAAAGTTATCTTATGGAATTAACTTCTCCATTTTCACAATTAATTGTACGTTCATGTGTCTTTTTTGTTTTTTGGATAAACTGGGAACCAAATCAATCCGTTTCCTAAGAATAAAATATCAAGTTACTTAAACCAATTTGCAAGGATATTACGTGAATATCGGAAAAGAAAGTCTCGAATAAATTACGCTTTTACTCTGGAGTTCAGCCTAGTGATTTCGCAGCTCTACCTAAACATAGACTTGTACAGACTGTAACAAAGAAAATTGCCCAATTTTAAAAACCTGTTTTCATTGTAAACTGCTTTGGTCGATGTTTGACTTAAAGATGACAAAATCAATGGCAAACTGGAATAAATGGATCACACCGCGAGTTTGCCCCCTGTTCAGGGGTTGACAATGTGGCATTTAAAAATATTTGGTATTTAAACATAACCATATAATAACTAGTACACAACAACATTATATTATTGCTTTGTCTTCTCTATCATAAGACCTGGATGATAGTACAATGATGAGCATTGACCTGCTCGTGTAATTGTACTAAGTGTGTGGGAGGGGGGGGGGGGGGGGGGGGGGGGGGAGGTAACGATGTGTTCGTCACAAAACCGCAAACACATATACCGCATGGTACCGACGGTACCTACCTATGCATCTGAAAAAGGTACAGTGGTACACAAAAAAGGTATATTGTCAAATTCTACGAGGGGGCGCCCGCCCCATCCGCCACCACTGTATCCGCCACTGCAAAGCCAATCATTTAATACTAAAAATAAACCTGTTCATGCTAAAAAACGGTGAAACAGGCCTAACTTACTGTGTGACCACTAAAGGCTGGCTCACATAGTAGCGGTAGATAACCAACGGAGGGCGACGGACGTGAAAATCACAAAATGTTGGCGGCAAAACGACGGCAAAAGGGGAAAAGCTAGATTCGCTGACGACCTTCAGCGACAACACGACGGCAAGGGACGAATGGCTGCGGCAGGGAACAGAGTCTAGCGACCAAAAATCGGACTTTGTCTGAGCGGCGAGTGACGATGTCTCGTTGGAGCCCGGCAACAAGGAACGAGGTCAGACGGCTGGCAGCGGATTGGCTGGCGGTGGGTTGCGGCGACGATGACGATGTGTGTGGGCGGGTCGTATAAATAGGCGAGTTTTGGCGTTCCACCTCTTCACAACGTTCTGGTCGTCCACTCAGACATACGCTTTGCTGGGCTTGAGAAGAATCTACTATTAAACTAAAAGTTTAAAATTGTGGACCATCGTTACAAAATCGTAACCCATCGCAGATCACCGTTGCAATGCCGCAGGTACTCGCAAACGACCCGCCATCAACAGTCATCACCCGTCACCCTCCGGCCAAAATTCGCAATCCATCGTCGCACCAAGGTCGTTACAATTTCGTTACTTGCCGCAATGTGTCGTCAGGGTTCGAGATGTGATGTCACTTGCCGTTGTTTAGCCGTCAATGGTTGTTGACAACGACTACCAACGAAATTGTGACGACCTCAAAACGACTAGATACGGCCTCGCACGGCATGGAAACGTAAAGGAAATGAGGGTTGCGGTCTCCAACGAAATCTGAACGGAATCAGAACAATTTATTTGCCGCCACAACATTTTCAACATGCTGAAAATTTGCCGACGGACGCGACTGATAATTTCGGCCGTCTGCGGTGGCTAGCGGATTCGTCAGCGACAACGGACGGCAACACACGATGATTGGCGGGAAATTCAAAATTGCAATCCGCAGCTTACCGTAACTTGCCGTTGACCCCTCTCCGTCATAGTGTGAGCCAGCCTTAACAGACCCAACTCACTGTATGACCGCCTAAATGGGTGTAACTTTTAAATAAAAGCATTTATAAAACCAAAACTAAGTAGTATTTAATTTGCACTAGGAAACATTATGTCACTGCAGGGTTTATTCTTATTATTTTCTTGGAGACATACAAATGTACCGCTTCTTTTATTTGCACGGAATCAGAGTTCGTACTAACTAATTGTAAAGAACAAGGCAAATATTTTGCGATAATGTTTACGATGTGAGTGTAGATTTGTATCGGTCGGTCGGACACACTTTATTAAGTTGAACGTAATGGTCAATCTCAAAATAGTCTTTCGGACCGGATGTGAATGGTTCTAAAAATAACGTATTATACCGCTTGAATATCACAAAACAGCAATTATGCACGGCAAAGAAAACCCGCCCTAGGTAGTTTCCACCTTGAAATATAGCCGACCAAGCGGCAATGCGCGGCCCATCCCATAGTTTTCATTTAGCACATTAGGATACATTCACCTATCAATCAATGTATTTGAATGGTTGTTTGTTTTCAATTTGATCTTAATAGAATACGCTGTGCTTGCTTTCTACGGCAGATAGCTATACTTTGAAAATGGGTTTGATTCCTGCTGTTAATAGTAGATGGCAATCTGCAATTCCTTTGAAATTGCTCAAACAGATGGAGCTAGGTATATTGATGTATTGAGGGTGGCCAGTGGCGGCACCACGGGATTCTTACCCCCATTGGTTTTCCCCCACCCCGTTTTCCCCCCAAAGGTTTGATGCTCGTGCCTCTTTATTTATGGTGAACTTCAATAACTGGGATGATAACTAAAATTTCCCACGT
Source organism: Ophiura sarsii (assembly GCA_035610835.1). Taxonomy (NCBI): domain Eukaryota; kingdom Metazoa; phylum Echinodermata; class Ophiuroidea; order Amphilepidida; family Ophiuridae; genus Ophiura; species Ophiura sarsii. Next base: position 32,760,438 of record CM069450.1, on the reverse strand, counting down.
ATTAAACAAACACATTCTTTTCTAGAGAAATTCAAAATAACATTGAATAATCTGTCCACTAATGGTCTTTATTATTTGATGTGTGCATCACTTTCCAAGATTGGATGTGAATAAACTGTCATAATTAAAGCCGTACTGCAAAACTAAGACGCACGGCTCATACAAATAAGTGACTTGTACGTAAGACTTGTACGATAGTCGCGAAAGTAATATTTCACCATAGATACAACCACCCTACAAAATTGCTGACACCAATGCAAATATTTCTATATCAGTACGGACATATTTTCATACGTTCAATTTGCATTGGTGCTTGTACGTATGGTGATAGACTGTACAAGGCACTTATACGTATAAGCCATACACATTGCAGTGCTGTCATGGTCCTCGTTTGCCGGTGATTACCGGTAGGGGTGCGTGTACAAAATGGTAATGGCCAATGTCATGATTGTATTGGGCTTGTACGTTTGGTGATGTAGAATGTTACCTTTGCTACTACCGTGTAAGTCTTACGTATACGTATGAGCCATGCATACTGGTTTTGCAGTGCTGTTGTAGCGGGAATTGGATTTAGCATTTATTATATTTAAAAATGTATTCATCATATTTTAAAATATTACCTTTATTTTACCTTGTCCGTGAGTGGGCCATGAAATGCCCTGGTCCCCACCCACGGAGCAATTGGTTAGCAATTGATTAGCAATAGGGGGTATGACCCTATTGCCTAATTGGTTTAGGCGTGCGCAGTACAGCGGAAAGCCAAACGAAAGCGCCATTGAGGTTTGGTGTACACGCGGACCGAGTAAAATACGTGACGTTGTGGTGGAAAATTGCTAAAACGATAGGATATATTGCTCGTTGTAAGCGATCAGTTGGATTTATCAATAGAAGATTTTTCCGTGGATGTTCTGTGGTAGGTAATTTATGTTAGATGATAAAATTCGGGATTTTAGAGCAGTTTTTAGAATCTTGTGTGTTGTGTATACAAATTACTGCAGAGAATCTCGGGCCCTCCTTAGGGATGGCTCACAGATTCTCCCAGAAATATCATAAATCTTGTGGAAGTGACCAGACGATCGGGAGGGTAGGAAATTACATGTACATGTTTCTGTTATACTATTAAAAATACTTTGGGAACCTGATTTCCAAATTTTGGATCCTATTTGGCGATTTTAGAGACGCAAGTCACATCATATTTGGTGAAATGTGGGGGCGTCCTATGCTGTACAGTGCATTATAATAGGCATTCCGTCCTTTTTCTGAGAGGAATCATGACCGGTTTTTCCCTGATTTTGCATGTTTTTGTGGATATGGCTACAAAGCAGGGATGGTTATGGCTAGTTGAAGAAATTACTATAGGTGACATTTGATACCCTGTCGAGTTTATAAATTCAACATTTAGTACTGTTTTGGCGAAATTCCTGTGCAGAGTTACGCAGGTTCAGAAACTGTTTTGATAGAAAATGGCTCGTATTTTCTAACGTGTGAGATATGGGGGAAAACCATTTCCTGTGCATCGGGGAGTTCAGTATCATTTTTCTACCTCCAAAATTTCTCTTTGTGACTGACAAATGGGGTTGACAATGCCATAGTAGTGAAAATAGACCCTTCTAGCGTACGGATGGCTAGTGATGGAATGCTGATTTTGATTTTTAGAGACGATTTGCGCGATTTTTCTAATTCTATATTTTGTGAAAGTTATCAAACTTGTGTATGAATCGGTACCTCTGCTTGCAGTCAATTGAGGGCGTGTCATTACGAGACGACACATGTCGGTTTCTTTTGATGTTGTGAAGCGTGTTTTGAATTAGTGCGCGCTATGTGTTTGATGTCGCTTATATTATAAAATGCATTCTGGATGTTACAGGGTATCCCAAAAATAGTATACTTTGTAAATTACGCTGTATTGGGTGGGGACTTTGAATTGGTACTGTGTATCTTATATCATGTTTATAAAATTACGTCTTCCATGCTGTGATTTTGGGATTATTACAGTGTGTTCCAAAATTATGGTATCCAATGAATACTTGTTTGCAGAGAGAATTGAATGCATTTATGATGACATTCATTCAGTGATAGTGTTTCTGGGAATTTCAGTTGCACTTTTCTGAACATTAAAATATTGTTAATGATTTTTAGGATTGTTACATGAAGTCAGCTGTTCCTGATTTTCATGCCCTAAATTTTGGATTGAGGATTTCTTCCTGAGCTAATTGTTAGTCTAATTTTTGATCAGTTATTCAGGCTTGCATGTCAATAGTAGTGTGTATGATTATAAATTACCAGTGCACGCAAATATTTTATGAATGTAAATTGAGTCATTGTTTTATGGATAAATGATTACTCTATACCAAAATTGTCACGCTATCATGATTCAGTGTTGGATTGTGTAAACATGTAAATTGAGGCCATTGTGTGGTAGGAGCGATTCGTGATTGTTTATTATGTATTCTTAAACCACCTGGGATGGGAGTGCCGCGTATAAATTGAGCCTGTGCTTTATCTTTTTGATTATTACAGCTATCTAATTCAGTATTTTGGGTAGGCTTTTTGTGACAATATCCCATCATTCCTTATCGCGTTGATATAGAAACCAAACCATCAGAGATGATTCATGATCACTGTATTGTAAATACAGGGAACTTGCATGGCAAATTATTGTATTTTTTTTTACTTGTGTGTTGGACAGAACAGGTGACCCAGATGTTAAATTACTATGATGATGTGTGTATATATTTGTATGCTAGAGTTAAATAGGTATTCCAATATTCCTGAATACTTTCGGTGGTAATGATTTTTATTCATTCAAAATTGCTTATAATATTGAGGGTTGTCATGTACACAAAGTGTGACACCCTGATTGTGCTGCGGAATAGTCGGCATGTTTGTTCTGATTGGTTAGACCGTTTTGGAGACTTATTGCATTGTGTAATGTAATCTGCTGATTTTGGGTTGTAGTTTTTTTAGTGACCAAAACTAGTGCTCAGTCAAACACTTAGAGCATTTTTGATATTTCGCATTTTTCATGTTCAATGAAAAATTACTTAGTCGATTTTTGGAAAATATTTTCAATTTCCAAATTACTTACAAGTTTATGTAATCAAAATTTGTGTTTTTGGTGAAACACTTAGAAAGTTTTGGAGGATCAGATTTTGTGTTTTTGGTGAAACACTTAGAAAATTTTGGAGGATCAAAATTTGTTCTGTAACACTTAGAAGTTTTCTGTGATCCAAATTTGTGTTTTTGGGAAAAACACTTAGAATTTTTTGAAGTGATTGAAATTGATCACTTGGTCCAAAATACTTTGTAGATTTTTGATTTCGATATTTTCCCTGCTGTGTCAATACTTAGTACATTTTCGATTTCAACATTTTTCATGCTGGGTGAAAAATACTTGAATGTTTTGACAATTAACTATCTTGTTACATGGTGACACTGTGTCATACTATACTATATGAAGTACATTGGGGAGCATGCTTATGCATGGGTATTATTAACTGGGGTGAGGTCAACCTTGTTATTGTCCATCCACACATACAATTGTGAATGCCATGACCTTATACTGTATACAGACTAGATTAACTATTAGTGGGAATATCCTACTATCTTTTGTGTTAAATAGGAATCGTGACAGAAAGTGACGAGAGTAATAGGTGAACTGAAGATTGGGAATGCTCATATTGTAGAGCGATAAACTGTAAGTAATTTCACTTCATTTAAAATCATGGTGATATGTAAATAATGGCAAATGGCGAGTAGGAGAGGTACAGGTGAGAATTAAACTGTTTGGTACAACATTAATTCATCGTAACCTTTGGAAGTGGTTGTCAATTGTTCCTATTGGATTGATATGTGCGCTCCAAACCATGGCGTCGTACTGAGTAATGAAGTTTGTGCACATGTTGATTGTAGTTTAAGAAATAAGACTTGCGATATTTTGTCAAGTTATGAACACATCTTACTTTGGTTACCTTTGGTCACATACTGTAATGTTATAATAAAGTTTAGATAAGTAGAGTAGTAAGCGCACCCTAAGCGACCCATACTCGCGTGGTGTAGTCTCAATAGTTATAACATGTGGTAAAAATTAATATGTACTTGAGTGAACTCATCATTCCAGACTTGCTTACAAATAATAGGCTTACTTGTACAAAGTCACCATTCATTCTTTGATCACCAATACTAGGCTTGTGTGTATAATATATTGCTTTATGTTGGAAGTACAACGACTATGTACTGCCTCAAACCTATGGTTAATGATCGTGATGAGGAAGTTGGAGCAAATTAACCGACAAATTGTGATATGTGTAAATAAAGGAAAATAGTCTATGTGCACGTGGCGATGGCGTAGTTTCTGTTATGAAAAGTTTTCGTGTATGCACGTGGCGATGGCGTAGTTGCTGTTATCAACGTACCGGTTGCTGTGCGCGGTGGGAACTGACCTAGCGGAGTTGAGCGACAGAGGAGTTGAGCGACAGAGGGGTTGAGAGACAGAGGAGTTGCGCGACAGAGGGGTTGAGCGACAGAGGAGTTGAGAGAAGGAGAGGTCTTACCCACGGAACGGAGTTATTGAGCTTAAGCGCGCAGATGTGTTATGGAGCCTGAGCGCAGAGTTGGACTGTAAGCTTATGGCGCGTAAACATTTACACATATGATAGTCGGTGTGACATGGTATTAACACAGTGTTCTTTTCTTTTGTATATTTCAGAACGCTCCATGGTGGTACAATTTTTGGTGGTACAATTATTTTAATGACTTTGGTTTGTATAGTCTTGGCTGGTTACTATTTGTTGCTTTGGTTTCAGTATATATTTGGTGGTACAACATCATAACACTTGGAAAATTTTGTAAATGCTGTAGTTGTGGAGTTGCGTGTTTGCGGAATAAATAGTCCATAGAATTTTAACCTAAGTGTCCGGTTCTTTGTTGTCCGCAGTAGAAACGCAGGTTCTGCCCTGCAAACGAACCCACGTGGTCTTCTCAAATTATCATTAACAGGTTTCTAATTTTAACCCTGCCCATTCCTAAACAAACAGAAAAATTAGTGGTGTCAGATCTGCAAAACGCATTCTGCACGCTTTCGTGGTCTCGGTCCCGCCACACTGTCTTGCAGCGTGTACTCACGACACGATGAATTCAGGGAGTAAACTCAATCAAGCTCAGACAATGGAGCAGAGGCCAAAAGGAATGCTATTTTGAGCATACAATGTATATCAACAGTTGCGCAAGAAGCTTTTATTTGATTCGGACTAACGGATGGTGAATTTATGTGCGTACTACAGGGACATCGGATTATAGACTCGTCGGACTACAGAGCCGACTCCGTTAAAATGATGCATTCAAGGGAAAATACATAGATCCTTCCGTTTCCCTGAAATCCAACGAAGCAAGGCATCGCGGCCGAATGCAGGAGATACTCTAAACTAGAATACATCGATCATATGAGAATAGCAACGTTATATACGACATTGCTTTATACTATTGATACCCTCGACCAGGCATCAGCCGCCGTTCATAGCTGACATGTATGCTGTTCTCATAAATATTGTGATGTTGAGTTTTGTTCACATACCCCAAGGATCTGTGGCATTCGGCCGGTGTATTGATTCGAACATTTTCTAGAAATCTATTTTTAAGGTGATGACAATAAACTAGGAATTGTTATGTGACATGATGCCTAAATCTCAACCTTTGACCTACATGTATAGTCTATTACACTTTCACGAGACACTGATTATACTGCATCACCTACTGAACGCATTGAATAAATGCGCTCGCCCTCACGAGGCCCACGTCCTCGCGTAACGATGGAAGATTGTGTGCGTAAACGCTGCGCATGTGAAGCTACGTCAAAATCAAGATGAAGTAAAATATAGAACGATTCCATGTAATTGTCATTCCACGTTTAAAAAGTCAGACAAAAGTTTGGAAAAAAAATTTTTGTGCAGAAAAGGCAATGCTGATTACATCGCAAAGTTTTGATTGATGACTAATCCCCGAACATCGATTTTGTATCATTTGGAGAGATGTAATGCTTCTTATGACGTAACAATCCTTCCAATTGAAGAGAATCAGGCACTTTATGTATCTTCACATAATAGTATCCCTCCTCCATTGGCCTGAGACCTCATCCATATTATTATATACACTGACTTCTGAGCGTAGTCTAACGATCGCCCCTCATTAATCGCGCGCATGATAGTAATGCATTGGCGAAAGTAACCCTCGAAATCACTATGCTCTTGCATAGAGTTGGAAGAATGGAGTATAGATGATCGTCGGAGAGGGGTTCGTGTCAACAACGAGAACTTGTCACCTGCTGTTTGGTATCTATTGACATACCGGTATGCCTAAAGATTTTTTGTAATTTTTAGCGGTTTATCAAAGTGCCTAAAAATGATCGACATTGTCAGCCAGCATGATGCACAATGCTATTCTCGGTAGGAAGACTGTGTTGAAATAAGGTTGATCATCGAAAGTCCAGGAATGGGTATGGTGTGAGGTCAATCTCGGTCGGAAACATATCCCTGTTGTAGCTGTAAATATGGTAAACAAAAATAGAATGTGACTCATAACATGTAGAACTTTTCGCCGATTGGTTATAAACAGATATTTGTCATTATACTCGTATATGTAGATACTCAGAGATGGTATGCAGAATGGTGACAATTTTTAGGAACTCTACTCCTAATGGTTATCTAAAATACTAATGTCACGTAATAAACCAATCAGAAACTACATTAAATTAATTGGATATACTTAAAATCGACTTCCCCGATGACATACCACCGAAACCAGTTGATCTATTTCATTCCCGTGCTATTCAATTGACCCTAGATATCTGCTTCAAAATATTGAACTGTTGTCTAAAATGACTATCATCGAATATCATGACAACGTACATTGTTTTCTTTTATGGATTGGGTATTATTGGTTTATTAGAACTGCTTAAAACAAATATGAACCCGAATTTTCCACACAGCTATTATTTTTATCATATACAAAACAGATTTTTCAGTAACAGTTAACAATTTTCAAAGTCTATCTCAAGGATTACTAAACCATTTCTCATGGTGATTCCAAATATGGTAATGATATTATTATTTTGACAATTTTGAAACATTTGGTGACATTTTGGAATATCGTCTGCCGACGTCTGCCGCGTGTAAAGTGTTAAATATACATGTAAATGTGAGGAAACAACGTACCGTAGTGAACTGTAATTATGCCGTTTGCAAACTTTTAGCACATCCAGCAAGTCCTCCTTTCGAAGACATATGTTGATGAGTCTCAGTCGGGTCATATTTTCCATGGAGTCCAAGCTGGAAATGAACAGCCCGGCTGCTGATCTACTAACAACGCTGCGCTGAGTATCGACCGGATCGGCACCCGAATGGCTGTGCTCACTAACGCTTCTGTTCATCAGCAACTTCCGCGATGACCACTTCGCCCGTAACTTTGTCAATACTGATTGTTCGATTTGATGTTCTTCCTGACTCTGTGCCATTAACGAGAGGGTGTGAAGCTTAGATAAGTATCTCAGTGTGTATGCAATACAGGTAAGTAGATCGTCAAGATAAGGACAGCATGATATACGCAGATATTCAAGGTGTATGTGGTGATGCACCGACTCGATCAGTCGGTTGTGGGTATTCCTCTTCAGTTTGTTTACGGAGATCCCAAACTGTTCAAGGTGACGTACACAAGGTAGCGCCTCTGCTAATACTTGTCCAGCGTTGTCATCGACTGGATTACCATCTACGACAAAGACGGTTAAGCGTGGGCCATACTGTGTAAAATTGTCGATCAAACTAGACATGTCTTCCGGAGATGCTCCCATGTTACTCGCATCCAAATAGCGCACATTTGTGTTCATCAGACAATCGCCGAGGTGTGCTATCCGCGTCTTATTACAGGATATATCAAGATACACAAGGGCAGAGAACATCTTGATTTCGATAGATCTCAGTAGAGAGTCCATCTGGTCGCTGTCGATCCCACAGTTTATGAGAGTCAGATGTTTTAATGACTGCAGACAACCTTGATCAATTACTACAAGAAGACTCTTCATCTGGGTGCCCAGTTGCACATCGACCAAATGGAGAAGATCTAGTCCTTTAAAGTTAGCCAAGGAGGCAAATATCTGCACAAGGTTTATACCATCCGAAGATTGCCAATCACGGAAATAGTTTATCACTTCAATTTTACATAAACTCTGAAAATCGCTCGAATCTTTCCTCAGATTTTCCTTCTTGCTTTTATACAAGAGTTTAAGTTTTTCGTTTGAAAGACTTTTCATGTAGCTTTGCGTCATAAACCACATGGTTGCGATGGCACCAATCGTAATGCCATTGTCTGAAGCAGACGGTATCGCTTTAATTCTGATCGATTTTGTATTCTTAGCACGTGATATATATTGGCCAATTGCGCTTGACGTATAAGGTGACATACCAATGAACAGGATATGACCTTCCGGAAACAGTTCTGTCAGAAGTTCATGTGATGAAGCACCGACTGGACTTTCATAATAGCACTGTACGCATAGCTCGATGAACTTTTGGATACTTTTTGTTTCATCTGGACTCAGACATTTGCTTATATCCCGATCACGGACAGGCTTTTTATCAACTAGATTAAAGCACTCGATGTAATACCGATTGATCTTGTCTGAAACCTCGGATTTGAAGATTACTTGAAGACGTCGTAGAATCAAATCGGCACCCTCCTCACTTGCCCCACAAGCAAATCGTAACACCATTTCAAGACGCATGCAAGTTCTTACAGAGTCTAAGTTTTTCAAATGTGATGTGAATTGCTCTCGATGACTTTGAACCAAATGTGCAAGGTATTCACCTGCACACTTTTCCTGACAAGATTTGTGGAAAAACGTTACTGATTCATCGAGCCCTGTACGCCCAGAATGACTCTCCAGAGAGACGACAGTACCGCGGGATTTTTGTTCCACCGATAAAAGACCTATTCGACACCCATCTCGTACTGTTTTCTCTGATGACATATCCACAAACTCTTGCAAACCGAATAGCAGCTTATCACCCGATGACCACAGTCCAGCTAGTGCCACCTGTCCTGCCTTCATAACCACATCGATTAGATTAATTGATTCTGTGGTATTTTTTGCCAAATATTGATGGTGTAAAAGCTGGAAAATCTTGGTGAACAAGTCTCCAATTTTACCAGGCATGTTCCTACCCCCTGATTCTTTCCACAGCATACACAGTAGGAGAGTCATCAGGGGAACGTTTGCAATACCAGGATTGAGGTTGTGATCATTTAAGTATTCCAGAAGTTTTTCGCCGGCTTCGACGTCTTGAGCGAAGAATTTCATGACATATTCTCTAACATTGTCGTCGGAAAATCCGCTGATCTGCATTTGTGTGTAGACATTTTGTAAACCACTGAAATCACCAGCTTTCCAAAATCTCGATGTCACTAGAACTTGACATTGCCGAAGGCAGTTGTTCATCAATATGCTGTGAACACCACTTACTCTCTGTGTAAAATCCCCATTAAAACCATACTCGTCGTAAGAATCAAACATGACGATGCATTGTGATTGGTTCAACTCAATGTATTTGCGCAAAGAAACTTCTGAAATCTTCGCGTCACTTGGGAGCAATTGTTGTACAATGGCTTCTTCAAGAGTGGTTTCTGGAGTCATCCAACGCATGTTTAGGACAAACAGTAGACTTCTATCCTTCAGCGGCGAATTTGGATCATTTGTCGCCCAGTCATGAGCAAGCTTCGCGGTCAGGATAGATTTGCCACAGCCAGGACTGCCTAAAACTAGCACCCTGGTAGGTGGAATTCCGTTGTCCGTCTTTCTGGTGAATATTTCATGGCGAGATTCCAGCGGTATCTCTATTGGAGCAAATGGTTTAGAAAGGTGAACCAGTATGGATAGATTAGTGTAAATATCATCCATATTCAGAAAATTTCGTTTATCACCGGGAAGCAACGGTATCTTGCAGAGGGATTGTAGATAATAATGCTGTAATGCTCGTCGACAATACGCCACATCAAAACACGATTCTGCTACTTCGGCATCTTAGAGAACAAATTAATATGAAGAAATACCACATCATTATTATCTAATGTATAAACACTGTGTTATTTGCCCGTTTTTTCTATTTGTATTCAATAATATGTGGCCATTTTCAGCTCACATTATTTGCGTTAACCTAGGGTCTAAACGGGATGTAAAAAACAGTATTTACATTTTTGTGTAAGGAAATCTAATAATGATTACGTTTAATGGTGACTTTTCAAACGAATATAAAATGCTGGCAACGTGGGGTCAAGTGGCCCCGATATTTCTATGAATCCTGGCCCTGGCTCTGGCCAGCGGCATTCCTTGCCATCTGTCATTACGTGAGACGACTGTATTGCCCGCACAGTAAAATATCGATGAAGATATAGATATACAGAGTGGTCCAAAAAAAGTTTACACTTTTTAGGGGCAAATTTATCAAAATTGGGGAAACATATTTAAATTATTTTAAGATATTCATAAACTAAAATATCTTGTTGGTATAGATGAGGTGACCGTTGTTTACATCAGTAGTATTTACAAACTGATTAGCGCCTGGTTTAAAGATACATACTATTCAAAAGCAAAACACACATCACTGATCGCCAATTTTAAAAGCACATGCCCTTATGGTGCGTACGCATACTGCCGGGCAACCAGATTTAGTACCTGGTCTCTCATTGTGCTTAGGGATGCAGACCATGACTACTGCACTATTACACCGTAATCATGGTAAGTAATGATCAATCAAGTGTGAATAAAAGAACATTCCCTGTAGGTGCGCACGCATACTGCCGGGCACTAAGTCACCGGTCACACCATCTATATGGTGAAAACGGCGTTGAAATTAAAGCTCAAATTAAGAAATAGCGTCAATTTAAAAAAAACACTTGTCAACTACTTGTCAAAGTTTGTCCACACGTAATTCTATGGCAGTCATGGATGTTTCCATATAAACTCCTCAACAAAAGTACTATTGAGTTGACAATATCCCATAGACTTGCATAACACGTGGACAAACTGCTTTTTGACCATTATTCTTTAAACCGTCGCCATTTCTTAATTTATGCTACATTTTCAACGCCGTTTTCACCATAAATCACTAAGATAATATTAAAACAAGTATTAGATGTCTCGTCCATTTCGAGAAATATGCATCTTAAAAAGTGTAAACCTTTTTCGGACCACTCTGTATAACGCAGAACGTAACATGAATAACATAATTCGTGTCATAAATACCTGTATTTTCTTTGTGCGTGTCTTTCAAGTATCTGACATCTCCAGTTAATGCGTCAATCTTTTTCGTCAATCCACCTAACGCTTGGGCAATCTTATCGTCGAGTTTTTGAAGCACCTTTGACGTCATTTCAGATGTCACTGGATATGTTTGCAACTAGAAGATATCGATAGAACGGTTTTTGAATTATACTATACCCGAACGGTTCTAGCTATGGGCCGTGCGGGTGATAGGCCTATAACCACTCACATGGAAAATAGTGTGCCCAATTTTAGTACTTGATGTAATACATCTCACGGCGACAGTGGATGAGAATGTAGGGAAATAGTAAGGGTACACACCACCAAATAACATTTTGCATTTTGGCAATACCCGGCAGTGTTTGAAATTAAGATAGACCCCATCTTAAGTCTAAATTTAACATCCTAGAAAAGGTAAAAAGGGCTGTAAATGTACCTAAATGGTTCAGGATTTGGCATTTTGTAGGTTATTTCCTCCACATTAGGACCAAAATATCTAGCTTTTCATGAATGGTATCATTTGACACGATGTCACTGTTTCCACCAATTTAGAGCTTGTCGTACCTATGCTAGATATAATTGGCCCGTAGCGAAAAAAAAAATCGGTTACCCCCACAAAAGTGTTTGTTTTTAAGCAGGTGACATCTAGATCTTCAATAAAAACAATGATTTGAATGAACCAGTTTGCTCTAAAGGTGAGAAAAATTCACACGAACTTGACCTCTTAACCATAAAAAGCAATAGGGAACTGATTTGGTGGTGTGAAACCGTAAGAATCTTTCCCATTGGTGAAAAAAAACTTGTTGCAAGAAAATACTGTGAGTAAGATGAGATGATATAGTTTGAGTATGGGTGCTGTACATGTAGCTCAAATGTACGTGTTTTTCTTATTTCGTATTTGACAGAGAGTAATAAAATGTTGTTTGTTTTAACAGACAAAAGCTTACCCTTTTCAATTCCTGAAGCAGATCTGTCATGAAATAGTTGGGATGAACAACAATAAGGCGAGCGACAAGGTCATTCAGGACCTGGAAGTGGGTTTCCATTTCTTTCTTTTTAATGCCGAGATTTTCAGCGATTCTCATGTGTGACAGGGTGTTTCGTATATCAGCGACCTTAAAAAGAAAGTGTTTAAATATGTTGGCATCTTGCAGCAACTGAATTATATAAAGCTATATATTGATCAACTATATACAGTTAAGTCCACAATTATTCATACCCTTGAAAAATATGAACTGTTTAGGTTTTTCTCATATCTATACCAGCTGGAGTGGTGGAACTTTGCTTTACACTAAAGACAATCAGACAATCTAAAGACAATCATGGCGATCTCCTTCGCCATGCTGTTAAAGAGCTAGAGTTTTGTCCTATAATATCCCTCACTGTACATTCAATAGGACACATTTGTAATGCATCCACATTGCATGCACACCTAATGGAATAACTGCATAACAATATAAAAGCCTATCACACAATATAAAGAATGTTTGGAATGTCAAAAACATGTGTATTATCACAAAAAGTGGCCTCAATCCTGAGACTTGGTATGGTATGAATAATTTTGGACAGGCATAAAAACACAATTCTTGTTCAATTATATTGTTATGCAAAAATGTTAAGCCCAAATATATTGATTTGTACTTGCAAACTAATTGTCTTTAGTGTAAAGCGAAAGTTCCACCACTCCAGCTGGTATAGATATGGAAAAACGCAAAAAACACATTTTTTCAAGGGGTATGAATAATTGTGGGCTTAACTGTATATAAACTATTTGTTTAAGAGTAAATTTGTTTTATAATTAGGATTTGTTTTAAAACAAACTACCTAGCCCAAGTGCTTGATCATTGCGAATTTGTTTATGAATATTATTAAAAAGAAAACAAACAAATATAGCCAAATAAATATGTCATTTAATCTTTCAAGGTTAAATGAAACAGAAGCAATATATTCTTACAGCTTTTATCTTGTCATAAACAGATCTATCACCGCCGTGAAAGGCTCCGAATCTCATCATGATCATCATCAAACTTGCCGCATCGAAATCTCCAAGACTCGTGTAGCTCTTACCCGACGCAGGCAGGCGAAGCACAAAGGCCTTAGCGACCTCCACAGGATCTGCATGAAAACGGCTAGGATTGACGTTACCCCAGTGGATATTTTGCGTGTTTGGCTGAATCGGCGGATAATAAACGAATTGAATTGCATTGGCCCAATCCACGCATCCTAGACAACTTTTCCCCGGTTTTGGTTTCCCCGTGACCGGGCACTGATGATGTGGCGGAGAGGCACAGGGATGCAGCAGTCGTGTTTGATCATCGTGCCATTTCGTCAGCGTAGCGGTAATACAGGGCAGAGCTTTGTCGCATATTAGTTGGACGGCCTGGAGTAGGCGGACAAAGTTACCGTGTTCCTCGTTAACGACGGTACTTGATGGAATAGCTGTAAATAAAATAATAAACCCGTCAAAGATACGCCATTATAAAAATAAAAATTCCTTTAAAAAGGAATGGGCGCTCAAATCAACATGCTTCATTTGATTAATTACAAATATATTAAATAGATAAATCTAGATAGGATTGTAAGATAGATTATTATATTATAATAATTTGGTCCTGAAGAAGTCAGAGCTAATCCTGACGAAAGTTTAACAGTATTAAACTTGTCCGCCGCGAACCCGTTTTGCTCTAGATAGTATTTTTTATATATTTATGTATTATCTATTCTCTAACTATTTCTATTCATTAAATTTAAAAATTAATCGATTGTTAATCCAATTGAAGGATTATCTAATTAATCTATGCATTCATGAATTCATTTATTATTTTTAGTATTGATCGATCAATCAATCAATCAATCAATCAATCAATCAATCAATCAATCAATCAATCAATCAATCAATCAATCAATCAATCAATCAATCAATCAATCAATCAATCAATCAATCAATCAAACAAACAAACAAACAATCAATCAATCAATCAATCAATCAATCAATCAATCAATCAATCAATCAATCAATCAATCAATCAATCAATCAATCAATCAATCAACCAATCAATCAATCAATCAATCAATCAATCAATCAATCAATCAATCAATCAATCAATCAATCAATCAATCAATCAATCAATCAATCAATCAATCAAACAAACAAACAAACTTCATTTATTCATCATTTAATGAGATTGAAGTATAAAGTAATTATTTTAAAAGCAACTTAATCATATTATTACTAACGAAAGTTAAGAAGAGAACTCAGCAGTTTGGAATTGAAGACTCCAACTTTCCTGGTGTTTTTATAATACCAACGTACCAAACTACCAAGACCAACCCACTGATCTCTACATGTAGTAATTCATAATTAAACCAGTCAGTATTACAGATGATTTGATATTGAACAGCGGACTGTGTCAAACTACAACTGTACACCGCCCCAACCCCACACACCTCTCAATGTACAATGTACAAACAATGCTAGCTTGCTATTATAATACATATATGCAGGCAGCATTATAGCTGAGATACTGTACACATTCATATCGAGACTGCAACTGAGCGTGACTATCTCCATCATTATAAAAACGAGCGTAATATTCAGCCTCGTTTATTGTTCGTAAACGCCGATAGCACTCGTACACTACAACTTCACATTTCAATGTTACGTAAATGTTAGTAAGAGACCATCAGTAAACATGGCAGCCTCCATCTATAATATCTAGAAATGCCAAATTGTTTAAGTTTTCGCAAACTCATGACAATACAGGGCTCCCGCCGCCGTAGCGGGCGCCCAAAAAGACTGAATTTGCAAAGAGCATCTTTTTTAGTTTTTTTGACTGATGCACACTGATATCCAAATGCACCAAATGCTTCGAACCGTCAAGGGATGGCGTTATAACGCAAGCATGGTCAAAGTTTAGGGGGGGGCGGGGGGGGGGGGGGGGGGGGGGGTACCGTTTAGATACAAAGTTAAATAAATCAAGAGATAAATGATAAATAAATAAATAAAAAGTAAACTATAAACGCATAGGCGGCCTTTATAATTTATAAAAATTGACATAACAATGATGTTACATTAATCCACCATCAAGTTTAAAAAATAGAAAAATAAAAGGATAACAATGAATATACGGGAATCGAACCCGTGATTGCCGATTGCCAACGACATGGCCAACGTATGCACGCCACAGAGATCGACGAGTATAATTGTTATTGTTTTATTATTTAATCATATCCATTTATTTATAACGAACGGATTTTTATTGTGCCATTTTTGCAACATTTGTGTGGTTCTCTCGCACAAAATGTGTTTGTAATGTGATTATACTCCTTATTTTTAAAAGAACGGTAAAAAACGTTGACATTTTCGAACACAACAAATGGCGTCATTTATACGGTCCACAATCATTGCTCGACTGAACCATGAAGCTAAGCTACATGACTGAACCAGGCCCCCGTCCCTTGAATGTTCGAACTATCCTTTCGACAACGTTAATGAATATACAATGAATAATCATATCAATGAGTATTGAAAAGACAACGTCATTTGTGAGATACACTGCACGATTTAAGGACGTACTGAAATGCTTTTTTCCAAACACAACACAAAACACAACAAATAATATAAAACAAAAGAAATACATCGAAAATAATATAAAACAAAAGAAATGGATCGAAAATAATATAAAACATAAGAACTGGATGTTTTCGGGTACATTATTTTCACAACACAACACAAAACACAACAAATAATATAAAACAAAAGAAATAGATCGAAAATAATATAAAACAAAAGAAATAGATCGAAAATAATATAAAACATAAGAGCTGGATTTTGTTTTCGGGTACATTATTTCCAATCACAACACAAAACACAACAAATAATATAAAACAAAAGAAATGGATCAAAAATAATATGAAACATAAGAAGTGGATTTTTTCGGGTACATTATTTCCAATCACAACTCAAACACAACAAATAATATAAAACATAAGAAATAGATCGAAAATAATATAAGACATAAGAGCTGGATTTTTTTTCGGGTACATTTTTTCCGAACACAACACAAAACACAACAAATAATAAAAAACAAAAGAAATGGATCGAAACTAATATGAAACATAAGAACTGGATTTTTTCGGGTACATTTTTTTCAAAACACAACACAAAACACAACAAATGATATAAAACATAAGAAATAGATCGAAAATAATATAAAACATAAGAACTGGATTTTTTCGAGTACATTTTTTCCGAACACAACACAAAACACAACAAATAATATAAAACAAAAGAAATGGATCGAAAATAATATAAAACATTAGAAGTGCATTTGTTCGGGTACATTATTTCCAATCACAACATAAAACACAACAAATAATATAAAACAAAAGAAAACGGTCAAAAATAATATAAAACATAAGAACTAGATTCTTTGGGGTACATTATTTCGAAACACAACACAAAACACAACAAATAATAGAAACATCAGAAATAGATCGAAAATAATATAAAACATAATAATTTCATTTTTTCAGGTACATTTTTTTCCGAACACAACACAAAACACAACAAATAATAAAAAACAAAAGAAATGGATCGAAAATAATACCTCTGTCGATGGGGGCGACATTATGTTGTGTTTCGTGTTGTGTTCCTAAACACAACATATTTTTCCGTCCTTGTATTGGGCGCTACATGATTTGTGAAGTCGAAAATGAACAGTACCAGACCGTAGTGGACACGAACGGCCGTAATTTTTGAATCTCCATTGGTTTCAACGTTATGTTGGAGTGTTTTACCTAATTTCATACTGGCATGACCTGACCTGAGTGATAATAAAACGGTCCCCCGAACGATGCCCGGGCGCTGTTGAAGTCAGTAATATAGGGGTCAAAAAAGTAAGCCCCCCCCTAAAATTAGATTACTTTTGTTTACATAACTTCAAACACAATTGGACGTTTCGAAAAGTTGAAACGATTATGAAAAGAGAAAAACGCTTGGCTACCAATAGAAAGTTTTACATTTTGTTTTACATCATGTTGACTTTTCCCAAAACAGTCACATTTCCTCAAAATGATGTTTTCAGAAAAACGTTGACATTTTCGAACACCAAAATTGCGTCATTTATATAGTCCACAATCATTGCTCGACTGAACGCTGTGTGACGTGTTGTATTGCATTATTCATGTTACGATCTGTTTATGTATGTCTTTGTTATACTTCTCAATCGCTCATCGCCAACTCTGTACGTGAAGCTTCATGCGCTGTCCCACCGCTGTCGTTAGAGAACAATAGAAAAGTCCCTTCGACTCTCCAGAGGGCGTTATCTGTGAGCTTTGACTGGGTTCGCGGGGTTAATCATATTAATGAGCAAATATGCAAATGAGCTAAGTGTCACCTCCTATTATATATACTCCTTGACTGAACGTTGTGTCGTGACGTGACGTGACGTGACGTGTTGCATTATTCATGTTACGATCTGTTATACACAGCGAACATGCACCGGGGTCATGGGTTAATGCGCTGTGTAATTCTACATTCCCGGCAGACACTCTGTTCAAAGGCACAACAAGTGGACTTGTTTTTTAAGCATTATTTTGCAATTCTGAGGTGTGTGGATTTCACTTTTAGTGAGTTAGCTCCTTTTGGAACTAAACTCTTCATATTTTGTACGTAAATCCAATACAAAAGTTCAGAGAATCGACCAAAATATGACGTCAT
Source organism: Ophiura sarsii (assembly GCA_035610835.1). Taxonomy (NCBI): domain Eukaryota; kingdom Metazoa; phylum Echinodermata; class Ophiuroidea; order Amphilepidida; family Ophiuridae; genus Ophiura; species Ophiura sarsii. The sequence goes on along the minus strand of CM069450.1, from coordinate 32,742,412 downwards.
GGCCATTGCTTCTAGACAAAATGGCACGGTACTCCACCCCTAGCCAAAGTCATCAAAAAAGGACCACTATCAAGTGGATGCGCAATATTATCATCATCATTTTGGTGTATGCGCATGCTTATCGACACCCTGACATCACAGTTATTCTTTTGCTGTTTCGACTGACGAAATCGAGTGAAAAATAAGTAAATTATTACCATTTTGGTACGAACAGAATTTTCGACAGGTAATGTTCTTAAAATTAACGATATTCTTTGCATGAAATTTGAACGCAAACTACAGAATACCCCGTAATTTATGTTGCAGGTTTCCTGGGACAGATTTACGCTTCGTTTACCATTTCCAATAGGCCTGAACAGTCGCGAGATTGTCGAATTCGTCGCGTCCGAGTTTTAAAGAGGGTGTTAACCAAAAAAATATGTACTTTATCAAGCGCTGTAACTTTTGAACTATTAATTTGATGTATATAAATGTATACATTTTGGAAAGATCAACCAAGCAGGGTCGATCTGTTCCCCAATTTCAACATATCAAAGTTGCATGACCCCACCCACCCCTACAGTATCCAATGTAATGTTTGAAATTTAATTCAGATCCCCCTTAAATTAGTGGAAACAAATTCGGATTCCCCCAAACAACTCCCATTCCCCATTTTGCCGTATTTAATGATCGCTCCCTAAAGACTCTAGGAATGTTTTTTTTAATACCCACCTTAAGTTTACTGGAGAAAACGGTTAAGGTAGCACTCTCGGTGCATTTGGGCTAAAAACATAGACAATGCTGTACAGCTCAAAACATTTCAAAAGACGGGAGGAAGCTATACCACTAATGTATGCTGACCTTTACCTAATGACACTAATAAATGCTTGAAACTTGTAAATATGGCAAACTTTTTATGACCTGTGCATGGTATCCGTGTGAACAATTTGAAACATTTTTCATTACAATAGGATCATTTTGAGAATTTGACCCCTGTACAAAGAATTTGAGGAATATATCGACCTTTGACCTATTTTGCTACACATCTCGGAAAATAAGCATCGGGTGGAAATACAACCATTACATTTATTGATAGTGCCCCTCTCATGTAAGATTTCTTCAAAAAAAGTAAGTAAAAAATAAAAATAAAGACATTTTCTCAGCATTTCCGATGGTATATTAGACTAGTGCTTTTCACTTTTTGTGTATACAAGCCATGGGTGGTCTTCAAGGTTATTTTGAATAAACATGAAACAAATAAGTGAGAATCCATCTGTGGCCTTTTAGATGAATATGGGTAATTTCGATGTGATCACATAGAAACTCAAAATGCTAGCAAATCCATGAATTTCACATGAAATACTCCAAATTAAGCTCTATAATTTTAGGTGATAGTTAGCACGTATGTAAGCATTACGTATGTGAAAAAACCCAACTGTTGAAAAAAATTGAGGGCTCCCTCCATGACGGATCTCTTAGTGCCCCTTTAACGCCAAGACGTTTAACACCAACTAAGTGTTGCACAAGTAACACCAGAGTTTTTGAAGTGTATGTGATGCATGCGTACTTACCAGTTAATGCTGAAGTGTTCGCCGACGCCATGTCTGAATCCTCTATATTTGTTTCAGCTTTAGGAGTGTCACTATCTCATTCCGCGCAATGATCACATAACTGTAAATCAAAAAGATATTTATTTTGATTTCTGGCAATATAAACCGATGCCAACAGGCCTACAAAAATACAACCTAACGACACTGTGACATAATATTGTAGCCATTTAAATTTAATTTCTTATCACCATGACCATCCCTTCAAATATTATTGATATGATTAAAACATATCAAACATAAATAATATATGCGGTATTTTAATTCTTATCAGTTCTTTCGTTTTATTGAACATTTATCCCGTCAAATGACGGACTTTGAACTAGATAATTAACTGTTTTAATACATTTGTTATTACCGACTCATGCTGATGATCAACGACATCATATATAATAAATGACCGATTGCACGTAATTGAGCCAAAAGTGTCTTCACCTACTCTTTTCCCGAAGGTAGGGTGACGCCGGGTTAAAGTTAGGGTGCTGGAAGGTTGTTTTTAGTAATATCAACTCCAAACTTGGCGTTTATGTATAGTTACGAATTGTGAAACTCTGGTATTTGTATGGAACTTTAACCCTCTAATAATGTATTGCATATTGAGGGCGCTATTTGGGTTCGGGGACATTATCAGGGGTATTATAACCGTTAAAGTTTAAGTTAAGACATATGGGGAATAGAAGTGGAGGCGGAAGTAAAACAATTATGGAGTTAGCATTGGAATGTTGAAACATTTCATTGTTTTAACGAAAATAGTCCTGAACCCCCCCCCCCCCACCACATTCCTGAGGCCATCTTCAATGACGTGATTATTTAGGGGTGAGGAGGGGAGGGGGGGGGGTAGTGGTTGTCTTACATGAATTTCTTAGTGGTGATGTTGTTGTGGGGGTAGAGGACGCAACCTTTCCCCCGCCTATGAAACTGGAGATTAATACCTATACAGTTGCACCAATACAATGGCGTAGTAGTGCGTTCGATTGGAAAAGGACTACTAGGCCTAGCAGGTTATAAATAAATATGAACTGTACACATGGATAGTTGAAATGGTTGTGGAAAGGTTTCATCTTTCTTTAACTGGTACAATGTACTGTATATTCTGTGTTTAGCACCACGAAAATAAAATTGGAGATTTGCTGATAGTTATTAGTTCCATATATTCTACTCATAAAGTTTATTCTAAAATTCTGCCAGGATTTTTTTATAATAATTGTGAGCAAAATCATGATCAAGTCAAAATCAAGTCAGTAAGACTTATATATAAGACAAGCAATTTTCAATCACTTGAATTATATCATTGAAAAAAAAAATCTTGAATGTGGAATTCCATTTCATGAATACAGTTCCAACTTTCATGCAGGAAACAAAAAGGCTTACATGAGAATTCTCACATTTGAAATGAATCAATAACATTGTTGTTACTCTGATTTGCATCAATAGTTGATCATTCTAGATATTTCAAGAGTTATCATTTAGGCCCTGATAGTTAAACTGGCAACACTAAGTCCCGCCGTGTTCGAATACTATTGTTGTGTGCGTGGACGTCAGTTCCAGCCTGTTCGCCAAACGCAGATTATATATGGCCGTTTGCCACGAATTGGGACCCGTATTTTGAGGAGGTGTGACATTTTTACACTGTTAATGATGTTTATGATATCACCGTTTGTATATTTCTCGTCATAAAATAACCAATTTGGTGTCATTACAAAGCACAATAAGTGTTCTTTCCATACCATCCAAAAATAATATCTTAATTATTTCAATTTTAATTGGGAGTAATTAATTGATCAACAGGTGCCGGTGGAGGAGGTGGAGGATTCGGAGGAGGTCGAGGATGATGATCCAATCTCATAGACATGCTATGACATACTTCATTCACTTCACTTATTGATAATCAATATACATACTAGGTAGAATGTCAGAGAGATCGGGCTGTTGTGTACCGATTAGAAATAAACAGGAGTGCTAGAGAGGAGGATGAGGAGCTAATTTCACAGACACGCACTGAAATACTTCATTCACATCACTCATTTAGCGTGTTTCTACTGGGGCACTGCAAAGTAAACGCTAAGATTAACCGGTAAGTTTTTAATCCCCCCTGTTTCTACTCGCGAAAAAGTTTATCGATGGGCCACGACATTTGACCTTTTGTAATATCAAACAATGCCAACCCACTTGAAAAAGATTGCTTCACAATGTGTATAACCCAGCGTGACACGGTTCACGGCACAAAACGGTAAGATGAATCGCCTTTCTGTTTCTATTGGGTTTCTTGCCGTTACTTACCGGTTTCAAACATGGTTTGTGAAGGTTTTGGGATTACTAAAAATACCGATTCTTAGCGGTATCTTGCTGTTTCTACTAAGAAAACTTACCGATTCTTAGCGGTTTCTTTCCCAGTAGAAACACGCTCATTGACAATTAATGCTACATGTAGGTAGAATGTCAGAGAGATTTGCTGTTATGTACCGATTAGGAGTAAACCAATTAATTTATTTATGCTGATAACAATTCATACACTTATATCTTTAAAAAAAAAAAAACTTCATGGAGTGAAACAGTATAAAAATTGCGATACCAGCCCAACAAGTCCCTTTTACATTCTGTACGTGTGGTATGTTTTACCTTGCTTCAACCAGACAAATGACAGCTTACAAATTACAAGGTATGCACGCTCTACTGCATGCATGCCGAGTGAGTTCAAAAAACCCTCGTGTACATCTCGTGCTTTAACGTCCCAATCGATATTATATGATGTGCATATTGCATGCGCGCAATCTTGAAATTTGTCCAGAATTTGTGACATCTTTATCAATTTTGGAAGATTTACGGCGCGTAGCGAGTTGATGAAAGGGGTGGGGGCTTGAGTCCATCGATGTTATTGTTAATAGTCTGTTGATCATTGTGTCGGACAAAAGTACTTACATTGCATCTTGCACAATTAACGAATACTAATTGTTTTTACCCATGCTCAAATTTTGTTATGGCAGTAAACTGAAGAAAATAGATTGTTTTCAAAAATAAGCGCTCCGTTAGATCGCATGTGCTTAATTTTGTAACACCCTGTACATGATGTTATTGGCCATATTAAATTTAGACTTCTCAACTTTTCTCAAGTCCTGATTGGTGCGAGTTTATTCTAGGTTAAATATTAGTGAAGATGCTGGGTGTTGATTTCTATCCGCAAGTTGAACATTTGATTTAATAATAATGTATAATGATAAACTTGACAGCTTTGTTCGTTGCCGTTGCTTATATTCTGGTGTTTATTATCCATCCTCCCCGCCATGCAAGTATTTATTTCCCCTAAATTCACGTCATAAAAACACCATCAACAATGGTTTGTAAGTGTAACGAATGGTAAAATGGTTTTCTTATTTTTCAATGAGTCAGTGATTATAACGCCAACTTACCCCATTCCATGTTGTACAATTACCGCTCTATATATTGAGCTATACGTACCTACGATTTGTTTGTTTGTTTGTTTGTTTGTTTGTTTACACGGTCGGTCCGTACGGACACACGCTTGGGTCCTGAAGGGACCAGACTCAAGCAAATTGCTCGGGCCAGGCTTGATGTGTTGTTGTTGAGTGTACCAGCGACGTAAATGATGGATAGTCCCCAGCATCCTTTCGATTTCATGGGGATTTAACTTAACAATTTTAGAAATGACATAATTGTTAACCCGACTGTAAACGCTGCTTGTTTTGTAGAGACGTTCAATCTGTGAACGTTGAACTCGGTATAAACATTTTCCGCAGTTGAACTTTGTACCTTTCGCCATGTTTCCCAGAAGAAAAAAATAATGTTGTTTAGGGTATTACATTTAGTTTACTAAATCATAGATAGTCGTTTATGAATTCTTTCGATTTTACCTTTTCATATAAGAATGACATTATTAACACAACAAAAAAGCAAAAAATCATGCTCTCCTTCGTTAAGACATTTTGTGTGTGTGATATTTTGCATTTATTTTCACCAACTGACCCATATTTTCACATTCATAAAACTACCATATAATTCTATTCTACGATTGCTCTCACGGAATTCTCCACAAAGCGACGAAAAAACTCCGTACTACGAGGAGTTCTTGCTTTAGATTTTTATTATTTTGTTTGTCAATATTTGAATATTTTGAACACATCTGAAATTGAGCCAATAATGTCCCCCCCCAAACCCCCCTTCAAAAACACAAACATTTCGTGTGTCCTTGCTCTATTATGATACAGGGACTACAGAATATTAGAACTCGACTGCCAAATGTCGTACTGATGTAAGGGCTCTAAATATTGTATTAGATGGACGCGATTGGCCCACGATAAGCACATAGGCCCTGCCAATTGATTTCACTGTACTGGTATCTCTGTATAGGTGTATGTGCTATGACGTCACGTTCTAGTGACCAATCGTGGGACAGTCGCTTCCCCAGTAGTCATACTGAGATTTCCTGTGAGGTGAGGAACTTTTTTAGGAGCAGTTGTATCTTGGCGGCCAGCCGATAACCAGCTCTCTTATTTGCCTTCCCACCTGGATGGAGGTCTCAGAATGATGTAGGGAGCTTGGGTCTAAAGATGAAGATTAAAGATAAAGTAGAATACTACATGAAGATGGTCTAAGTGTCTTTACTACGTGAGTCGAACCCCTTCGTGTTTAGCGGTGGGAGTTTATGTTCAAATACTCAAGTAAGAGTGGTTGGAGATAAAACCCCACGCGTTACATATATAGATACAGAGTAACGTAAGCTCAAAACCGCACAATTTGTTGGGAATTTTTCCAACAATTCCGTGTAAACTTCAATAAGTCTATAACAAAAGCAGACGACATAAACAGCGCCATAACAAAGAACGGACAAAGTTAAACTATAGTAGCTTCAGATCGGCAAGTTGAGTTGCATACCCATGCGTTAACGCTAAGTTGACTTAACGGTAATTACCGCCAACTTTTTAATCCCCCCGTTTCTACTCGGGAAAAGTTACTGCTAAGTTTAAAAGCTTCCTTATTGATGGGCCACGACATTTGACCTTTTGTCATACCAACAATGCCGCCCAACCTGAAAAGACTGCCTCACAATGCGTAGAATCCAGCGTGTACGTGTATACTTCCGGTTCACAAGACCTTAGCGTTAAGATTTAACGGATGGCTGTTTCTACTGGGCAAATTATCGTTAATTACTGTCAACAAACCTGGTTTGTGCAGGTTTTTTGCCGTAGGAAAACTTAGTATTAATTAGCGTTATCTGGCTGTTTCTACTATGCAACTTAATGATAATTACCGCCCAGTTGCCCAGTAGAAACGCGCTCTATGGGAGCTGAGCCTATTTGATTATGATCTCAAATGATCAATATGTCATCTGATTCCTTTTGACGTAGTGGTCAGAATGGGAACTATAATGATGTGATGATAACAATGATAACAATCATTTTTTAAAGGATAATGACTGCGTATCAGTTATTTAGAAGTAACTGTGAAGAATCAAAAAATTTCACTTTGGAACCAAGAAATTGCACAAGAGGGGTAGCCCTGAGGGAAATTCCGACTCAAAACCGTCAATTTAAATCGTTATCGAATGATACGGACATGACCTGTACTATTATTTATTTAATACTTAATCAAACTTTACACATTAATATTGCTTCTCCATTACAAATCGATCAGTCTGAACGAAATTTTTGCAAACTAACCACTCACACGTCGCGCTACTACTTCGTTGTGTAAATACGCCGTGCGTTCGTAATGTAGCATTACGCGAAATTGTTTTCTCGATCGAACTGGAAAGGCGGGTGACTAACGTTTACGCGGTATTCAGTTCCCCTTTTAGTGACCTGCGCTTGGTGTGTAGCAGTAAAAACGTCATTTTATTGGGACGCACGTATCGCGTAATTTCATAAGATTTTGTACCGTACCTATTATAGAAAACGCTTGTTACACTATAGATATATCACGAGCTGACCTCTTAACCGCCCCTTTTCCACTTGGCGTTACATTTCTACTCGATAAGAATATTCACGACTACTTAGTCCGTATACAGGCCGAAAAATCTTCTTTATTTTTGCAAAACATCACAGCATTTCTGATTATTCCTTCTACTCAGGATAGCTTATTTCGCTCACTCTGAAAAAAATCTTGCTGTTTTTCAAAGCATATAATATAGCTTAGCATTCATGTACTAGTAATTGAACTATTATTTTTCCATCAACAATAAACTGCTTTGTGTTGAGCATATTGAACGTCAACTTTCTAAAACTTTACTACTGAGGGCGCGTTGCATCCTTCTGCAAAACATTTAATGTAGTATGTATATATAATTGTCTCCAGAGGGCGACATTGTATTTGTAAGAAGCTAATATTGCTGCGTTTTACAAACTGAGCAAATAGCAAACAGCAAATAGGATAGCAAATAACGAAGTATTTTCTTCATTCAAACCTAAATATAAATACATTTTCATGCATTCCTATACGCCAATATGGGCGGTCATTGCTTGGGCCATCCAACTTGAAATAGTCCAAAGTGGTGCATAATTGGCGGGAGTAATAAATAAACTGTAGCCTATTTGTTAACTCGTGTTATAGATAAAAATAGTAGGTAGACTTTAAAATGCACAATACAATATGGATATACATAATAAAGCAGATCTTATGTACCCATTTGAGCACTTAGAATTCATATTGACAGTCTGATGCGGATGCTCCCAGTAATGCCCAAATTAATTCTGAACATCACTTGCACTTGGCTGGATAGATTTGTCTATTCGCTCTTTGCACGTCTACGAACCTGTCATTCGCGAAGAGAGCCTCGAACTGGTGACAGATTGAATGGGACTATTAAAAATAGTAACTAGTTCGACTCTCTCTGCACAATATAACTGGTCATGTAGTGACTATATACACTCCCGTCTTGTAGCGATTTTCTATAGACTATATACACGACGGCTTTATAAATCCTCGTAAATTCTCGCGTGATTCCTGTTCAGAGGGTTTGCGACTGCCGGAAAGACTGTAAGACCGTCGTGTACGCGATAGACTTGGGACCAGTCCTTATGTGACTTCACTTCTTGTTGTCCGTTTCGGGAGAGCCCGATCGAGGGCCGATTGGGTGGCGCTGTGAAAAGCAGAGTGCTGTGGCTTGAGATTAAAATACGGTAAAATACTCGCACCCCCCCCCCCCCCCCAAAAAAAAAACCCCACACCCACAACCGTACACCTATAGGGTATTTTATTCTTAGACTACGGCTCACACAATATGACATTAGGTCTAGAGTCGTGACAACATTGAACACGTGCAGTAGTGATTGGAGTGATGATATCGATTTCCTTTGTGTAAAACGGAAATCATGTTGAAGTTTATTGAAGTAATTGTTTAACAATCGATTATTAATGCTTAGAGCTTTATACGTACATATATAAAAGTAAACATGTTTATAGCGTCCCCCGCCACCTCATATTTTTTGACTCCCTTCAATTGTCTTTTGTTTTTTGTTCTTTATTTACGGTCATAACCTTTTTTCAGAGTGTTTCAGCAGGGAGTGTTACATTAGTATTAGTAATAATATCTCTCTGGTTTCAGAATTTGAGATTGTTTGCTTTCACATCCGACCGTTTAGGCTCACAACAAACCCTAACTATAGAATGTGTGTGTAAGAAGGGGGGGGGGGGCGTAATAATAAGCAACATAGTGGCCCGGCATAGTGGTGGTCATTTCATTAATCGCTTTCGTTGTGGTGGTGGGGGTGGGGGGGGGGGGGGGGGGGCAAAACAATTGACGATGATAAAGAAACATATTGGGATACATTATGTAAGCACCAAGTGACCAACCCATTTGAACTACAACATATTTAATAGAGGCAGGCCTCGTCAAGGTTCGCCAAGGTTGATTAAAATCGCTATATAAATACAAGGGCGATCATCATGTACTAAAAGTTTTTAAAAGGCCTCCTCCTATTTTTTAGAAAGTCTCTACGCTAAACAGGCTAATATTTGTATTTGCCTAATTTTACCCACACACCTGCACACGGCCCACTCGAGCTTCGATTTCGCTACACGACTGTCTGTCGTCATGTATCACTCGATTTAGCGTTCAGGTTAAAGACCGTCGTGTACATAGTCTGTGCAATTTCGCCACACGACAGTCTTTTATACTAAATTTGCATCTGCGCATGCGTTAACGACTGTCGTGTATATAGTCTGCGCAATTAAGCTACACGACAGTCTTGTATATAGTTTCGGCCTTAGAAATTATGAAATGAGGCAACTCTTTTATTAAATCTGATTCCAGCTCGAAGCTCTCCCCGCAAATTTAGAGAGCAGATCCATGCAAAGAGCGAATAGACGTTATTATTCGTAATTGGCGATTTCATGTCTAAAGAGGGAGACATACTCGACAAACATACAATCTCGTTCTTTAACTTATGTCATGAACTGTGAACTTCTACATTTTCCTAGATAATGTCGGTTACCAGCAAACATTTCATTTCAAACTAGTGGAATAGATAGTTTAAACGTTCAAGTTTATTTCACGAATGTAATAAGGTCAAATATTGTGCAGCTCAGAAGTATGAAGCATTTTCTATGATTAGTGCAAAGTTTACCACATTGAAAAACTACATCACTCTCGTCTCAGCTTCATCGTTGGCCGCGTTTTTGAAAAACTAATTGCTCTGAGTATGCTCAGTTGAATAGCACGGCTCCTTTCGACGTAAATGCGTCATTATGAATAACGTCTAAGGGTGACATTGTTTCTTTAAAAAAAAGTACTGTTTCTTTAAAAAACAAAAACAAAAATCTGTACCGTTCACATCGCTTTGAAAACAAAGATATTCGTGTATTCAAAACAGAGCGCGTCATTACCAAATAAGTTCATAAGGATCGTTGATTTTTATCTGATATGGAAGGTTCATTATACTGAAAAGGTACTTGCGTGTGTGTTTCGGATACGACTGTATCCTTTGTCAACACTTTTGGTAGTGATGATCTTGACCACTTACGACGCTTTTTGCAGTCTTGGAGTTGCCATTCAATTTTTCATCTGGGGATTGTTTGCTAGATGATAAAAGATCGTTGTTAATGTGAATTATACTACTACCATGCAAGCTATAACAAAACAAATACACCACTGGTCAAAAAGGTTCCTAACTGTATTGGGTAGAATTGTAGTGGTCAAATCACTTCTTTTATCAAAACTGAACCATCTAAATCTAATACTTTCCTTACCATCCCCGGAGAATAATGTAATCGATGAGATAAATTCAACTTTTCATCATTTTATATGGGGAGGGAAGATTGACAGGATTAGTAGAAATCAAATGGCTCGTCCTTATGAGAAGGGAGGCACCGGTATATGGTTCAGTTTGATTCTTTTGCAAAAGCTCTTAAGAATTTTGAAGTATGAAAATAAGAGTAAAATTCACAATTTATTTAAAGTTAATGTCCCGTCATGTAATTTTGATTATTCATCATTTGAATATTGGAATCACATTATTCATGATTGTCATAATGATTTTTGGAAAAGTGTGTTTATTGCATGGAGGGATTATGCTTCAAAACTCAACCCTATAAATAGGGAACAAGTATTTGGAATAATAGTAATATTGTTGTGGGGAATAGATGTGTACTGTACAAAAGTTGGGAGAAAGTTGGTATCAAATATATTAATGATCTTCTTTCTACAGAAGGAGAGTTCCTATTACTTAAGGACATTCAAATTAAATATAATATCAGAATACATTTTCTCCAATATCATGGGATGAAAAGAGCTATTCATGAAGCATTTTCAAATCTCCTTTGTAGTTCAAATACCACACTTCCAAATCCTTATCAAGGTTTTCATACCAGTTACCAGTATGATTCTTAAGGAATCCAAAGGTTGTAAACAATTTTATAACACTTTTATAACATTTTTATTACTGGATTAAAGGTTAAGTTTAAATGTACTGACAAATGGAACCATAAATTAGGTATATATTTAACTGAAATAATTAGGTATATATTTAACTGAAAAAGAATGGTTGAATATTGGAAATGTACTCAGGAAGTTAAACTCCGTTGGTTCCAATTTCGCCTTTTAAACATAATCCTTTGTACAAATACCCTTTTAGTTAAAATTGGTAAATCGGTCAATCCAAAATGTACCTTTTGTAAAGAAGTTGATGAAAACTTTGTTCATCTCTTTTGGGAATGTGAATTTACTATAAAGTACTGGAAAGACGTTCAAAACTGGATTAATAGCAATCTGGACACAAATATTCGGTTGAAAAAAGAAATGATCCTGTTTGGAAATTACCAGAACAAAGATTATGTTTTTAACAATATCCTATTAATCCTGAAATTCAATATTTACAAAAGCAGGATAAAATAAGAAAAACCTTGTTTTACCTATGGGAAGAAAGAGGTGATAAATTTGTATGTCAACGAAAAAACTATTTATAATGCAGACCTGAAAAATAAAGCTTTCAATATTCGGTGGCATAAATGGACATCACTTTTTGAGAAATAAGATAATTAAATTGTCAAAGTTATTGCATGCATGTTTAAAGAAAGAGGAACAATACACTGTCTCTGTATAAATTTACCTGTTCATATACAAAATACGTTCAATCTAAATAACATTTTGTTCATACACAAATGTACCCCTTAGTATATAATTTGTACCACCACATGTATATTTGAATTGTTTTATGATGTATGTGATCTTTTCAGCGAGAGATATGATAATAAAAAAATATAAATGAAAAAAAAAAGAAAGAAGATCATCGAAAACGTGAGTGAGGTGTATTGCCCTCGTCTTGGTTCATCGTTAAGGGCCCCTTCTTCCTGATTTCTATTGCCTCTCGAATCCATCTTTTACAAGTGAGCACCTTTACACTGGATCAGTATAATGAACCTTCCATATCAGAGTGCGTCATGTTCATATTTCTGGAAAAAAATATTGTAAAAGTTAATTATATCCTACCATCGAGTAATATCAATATAGAGCTTCAAATAGTTAATTTAAGATTACCTGAAAATGATGTGCTTAATTTCATACTATCGTTAGCCAAATCCACGTATTTAGGCCAAGAATACCAAACACAAATACACAATTGATAGTATAAGATTCAATGTATGAATTACTGTAATGCGTTTAATGATGAAAATTACTACAACAAGCAATATTACACTTGAACAATATAAAAGAAAAATGAAATAATTCGAAATCCTTACTACATTTTTAATTAAGATATAACCTATTCCAACTATTTGTTAAACTTGAATGTACTTTGTATTTCATTTGCATAAATGATATATAAAAACATCATACAAATTCTTAGATGGAAATGGATCCACATAACGCGAAGCAAATAAAGAAATAGTAAGAAACACATTCAAATCAATTTTCTGTATCTCAAAATATAAACAGCTTAATATATAATCAAGTTTTGGATAATTTTAAGGCTTGAAATGTCCTTTATAACTTACAGCAGATAGCAAGGACATTACAAATGAGGCATAATTGCTATGGTAGGTGACAATATCAAAGATCAACTGTTAAAATTTAAACCTTAAAATTAAATCAAATCCGAAAAGGTTAGGTAAATGATTATGCTGCAATCAAATCAAAGTTTTTGTCGAAGTATGGTGTCACAGCACTCGTATCGTGTTGTAATGTAAAGGTATAAACTGTAATCAAATATGAATTGAAAAAATAAAACTTGACAGAGATGTTTTACTCTACAAAAACATGTTTAAACAAAGTGTGACATACATTTTCAACATATGGTACAGTCATAGGCATAGGCAAATTATTATTACAGTTTGTTGGTGCCGAAACTTAGTAATTCATGAAATTAGTGCCGATTAAAAACACCCTGCACAAATTAATAGACATTTATCATATTATATCATTTCTCTCCATTGTTAATATTGTTGCTATATTGTGAAGATTTTCTTGAAGCGCGCGAAAATGTACCGTTTTAACTCCAAATGATTTGTGTTCAAGTACAATGTAAATTTTCGAGCAGGTGTTGGAGATTGGGGTGGTCTCCGGACACCATGTTAGGTTACATTTACTGTTTTTCTATTTCTATTAATTTAGAAGTTCTTCAGTTTTACCATACCGAGATTCTTTCTCTACTCAATATTAGTTAATTGATGATACCTGCCTGTCTTGGTCGATTTAGGGGTTCATTGAGGTTTCGGAGTTGTTTATCTTGAATCGACAACGGTAAGACGGGTTTATTTTGCGAGGGCAGCTTTGGCTACCCGAGCAAAATAAACCCGTCTTACCGTTGTCGATTCAAGTTGGATAATTGATGAAAACAAGTTAAAAAACGTGTTTTAATAGTTTAACTTGACATCAAAAATAGCTGCTCTTTAAAAAACGGGAAAAAATGTTTACGTTTTATTATAATTAGGCCCTTATTTGGACATCGTTCGTTCCCTGTAAATGGGTGAGGGAACTTCTGAATGGGCTGGGTTACAAAAGGTAAACATTAGAGAAGACAAAATTATTCGCAAGTAATTGTGAAATTTAAAATATTTTGTAAATAGCATTAAGTTTATTCACACACCACCTTTAACATTCAGAGAAAAATTAAATCAAGAATGCGTTTAATTTACATAACGCATTTTGATACATGTTTATAGATTATTTGTATCAAATCAAAACACTAGAGCGGGGCATGAGCGGATCCACTACTACGTATGTTCACATGGTTATATATTCGGGGTATTGGGTAGGCACGATACCAGTGCTAACTATATCGTGTCTTTTCTCGAAATTTGAACTTTCGATTTGACAATATTCATAGTTCAATCCCACTGAAAGCCAAACTGGAGTCAAGTGACTCTTGAAATGGAGTAAATCGGCCATGACTCTCCAAAGGAGTCATCCTGACTCTTCAAAGGAGTCGTCCTGACTCCCCAAAGGAGTCATCCTAGCCGTCGGAAAGAGTCATCGGCCATGACTCTCCAAAGGAGTCATCCTGACTCTTCAAAGGAGTCATCCTGATTCTCCAAAGGAGTCATCCTGACTCTCCAAAGGAGTCATCCTAGCCGTCGGAAAGAGTCATCGCCCATGAAGGAGTCATCCTGGCTCTCTGGAGCTAATTTGCATATTTTACTTGGTCTTATATTAGACAAGTAAAATGCACAAATCGCTCATTAGCATAATTGCAATGGTACAAAAATTAGCACCGATGCTCGTGTATACCATTTCAATTATGCTAATGAGCTAATTTGCACATTTTATTTATTTAAACCTATTAATTTATTTCAATTAAGTCGATGCCTTAATTTAACACCGTTGAATGTATATTGATATATGCATATTTCTCACTGGTTAAGGAAGGGGAGTGATTGCTCACTAAGTAAATGCAAATACATTGAGCAAGAACATAAACATCAAAGAACCAATTACCTTAAAGCCCCACCCCCCACCTCCAGTTCTCAGTGTCTTATTCCTACCTGGAGTCACGGTGACTCTATTTAGCCAGTTGGAGTCATTATTACTCTCGAAAGGGAGTCCAGCCTACATGTGACTCTATGTCAATATTGACTCCATTTGAAGAGTCACAAGACTCCCTTGAAGAGTCATGCATCATGACTCTCCAAAGGAGTCAGTAAATGTTGACTCTCCAAGGGAGTCATGTGACTCTCCAAACAGAGTCAATATTGACATAGAGTCACATGTAGGCTGGACTCCCTTTATAGAGTAACCCTGACTCCAGTTTGGCTTTCAGTGCCACCCAAGAATTGGCTAACCAAACTCCCACTCACCACATGCCGGGTGACCTTTAGCCACGATTTAGTCAAAATACAATCTACACTCTTCCCTGGGTGTTTCCCCCAGCCTCTTAAGTAGCTACATTTGGGCTATTTTTTAAAACGTAAGTCTGCTATATGGATACTATATTGTGACTTTTTTTTCGAAATTCGAACTCTTGATTTTACCAAATATTAAATAGCCCTAGTTTCTATGTCAAATTGAAGTTAAAAGTTCGAATTTCTTTCCACAAAAACTTTCAAAAGTAACACTTTGGGCTTCTAGGATTGTCCAATTTTATTTAAATCTAACCATGGTTAAAATGTTAAAATTTTCTTTCATTTAATATTAGGTAACTTCGTTATTATTCAATGGATTCCACTCGTTCGACCAGCAAATAACCTGAACATTGATACATTATTTCCATCGTTGTCAGTTTGATCAAAAACAAAACTATATAAAACGTTCCATAGACAACACTTAAACTTCTTCAAGTACACCATTCAAAACAGACCTCCCTAAGCTCATAGAGCCTTGGGCAATTCTTTGGATAGCGGTGGAAATTGTACTCCGTGCTCTGACAAGACACAGGTGGGGGCATAATAATGTCCTTTCCAGTCATTTAATTGGACCACATAGTGGGAAATAGACACATCCTTAAATTATTTATACCGGCGAAATGTTAAATCACCGGTCCAAAAGTGATAAGGGACTGGGAACATAACAATAACATAACTCGGAGTGCTAGAGACACCTGCTAGAGATACCACGAGTTCAATTATAGGGAACGCTGTACCAATATTAATATACCGATATCAGCACGAGCTGACTTTTTAACCATGCATTTTTCAACTTGGCGCCAAATGTGTACCTGGTTTATAGGAATATTCATGAGTATGTCATGAAATACTACTATAAAATCGATATACAGCACGATTTGGGCCCGAAATCTTTTTAAACAAAAAAAAAATCGGAATTTTCCTTGTTTTTCTTTCTACTTTGAATACCTAATTTCCATTACTTTAGAAGTCCTTCAGTACCGATATTCTTTCTCGACTCAATATTAGTTAATTCAAGATACCTGCCTATCTTGGTCGATCTAAATATAAATCCCATCTTAACACTTTCCTCGCGGCAGGCAGCTGCAGCCGACATTTCCAAAATGTCACAAAATATTTCAAATATGTCAAAATTATTGAATTTCATTACCATATTTGGAATCACCATGAGAATAGCATTAAATTAAGTACAAACATGACTAGTATCAGTTCAGTAATCCTTCAGATAGACCTTGACATTTGAGAAAGGTTTCTGAAAAATCTGTTTTGTATTTGATAAAACCAACAGCCGCGTGGAAAGTGTTAAAAGCTTCATCAGTTGTCCATTAATAGAAAAAATAGCTGTGTATCATGAATATTATTAAAAACTTGAACCCATACTAAAAAAACAAACAAGTAAACCACACATGCTTCCAAATTAAAAAGAATCTGACAATTTCTACGGCAAAAATTACTGTTGTCAATATTTGATTAGAAAAACAAAGGAGTGCTGGACGTAGGATAGGTATTTGATATCATTACCTCTATGGTTGGCAACTACTGTTGGTTCTCCCATTGAATGGAACAAATGCAATTATCTCGCGCATGTGGCAGAAAATGATTGGAAAAGCAATTAAAGCAAGGCAGTTACAGGTCTTACTAAAATCTGGCTTAAGGAGTAAATCTTGAGATAATTGGTTTCACCAGAAATGTTGTACCTCTAGGTGTAGCTTAGTCTTCGGTATGTGGCTAAGATTGAATTCCTTGAAGTTTTCTCAGTGAAAGGCACTTATACGTCCAAAAATAGACATGATTATCTTTTTATTTGTATGCACCACAAAGAATTCTACACGATTGTATTCGTTCCAACGGAGCCAATCAAATGTCAAACTATGTGTTTCACGACGCGAGGTATGATAGAGTGTGTTTCTGCTGGGGAAGAAACCGCAAATAAACGCTAAGTTTGCGTAGAAACAGGCAGAACCCGGCAATAATCGGTATTTTTGGTAATCCCAAAAACCTTCACAAACCAGGTTTGGAACCGACAATAATCGGCAATAAACCCAATAGAAACAGAAAGGCGATTCTTAGCGATTTGCGCCGTGAGCCGTGTCACGCTGGGTTATACTCATTATTGTGAAGCAATCTTTTTTAGGTACGGTAGCATTGTTTGGTATTACAAAAGGTCAAATGTCGTGGCCCACGACTAGGATCGATACACTAAGCGGTAACTTTTTGCGGGTAGAAACAGGGGGGATTAAAAAGTGAAACTTAGCGTTTATTTTTTGCAGTGTCCGAGCAGAAACACGCTCATAGTGGGCTATGTTAAAATGTGAATACTTAAAAATAATATTGAATATTTGTCTATCGACACCATGCATCGAGGGCTTATTGATGGCCAACGTCGTAAACATGTGAATTAAGCAATGATAAAGGTAATAGATGTCGCAAAAGTCTGGATCGTTTATCCTATTGTTTATCCTTCGTTATCTAGAGTTCAATGCTCTTTCAAAGCTTTCATTATCCAGACCCTAGTTATGTCAACATTGTCAAAGTTGTCATTATCTAGAGCTTAGCAACACCAATGAGATCGTTCTTAGGAATGACAGGTGACTTGTCATTGGTGGGTTTCATTCCGATTTTAGTACCTGATTTAGTGGACCGTAACCAGGTATTGCTGCTGACCTGCGAAGATGCCCCATTTGTAGTCATACGCGGTCTCGCAATCTTTGGCGTAATGCAACAGCAAAAATGACGCATAAAATATCTTCGATGGGTGGAACTCATAAGATAAAGAATGACCGGATTAATGCACGAATTGACTTTCACTAGCAACACCATAGCTTCAGCAAGCCTGATGTTCTTGAGGATGGGATGATTCGGCGCGAAATTATCCATCAACAGTCGTAAGAAAAATAACGAGGTACAGATCACAAAAGCAATGGTCATGATGAGCACGATAATAGCGAGGCGAGTACGTTGCTCGTGTTGGCGTAGACCTCCGCGACTGTCGCGATTGAGCAGCGCGCTTCGCCTCATTAACTTTCTAGCGGTCATGGTATAACAGGTGATCATCACCACGGTGGGGATAGCGTAAAAAACCATGAAGAAGAATACCACGTAGATGCTGTAAGACTTGTGACCGACCGGCAACCGGCAACGCTGTTTAGGATCCACATGTACTAGATAAATCACGGGAGCCACGAGGACACCTGAGATCAACCAAATCGCGATGACCGCCGATATGGTGCGCACTTTGACGTTATGTCGCTGCCTGTACATGGGTTTCACGACGGTGATGAGGCGGTCAATGCTGAGAGCCGTCAGCGTTAAAACCGATACGCCGAGGGATATGAATTGCACGAAATAGATAATTTCGCAGCCGCCTTGGTGCCGGGCCACAGCCGGAATAGTCAGACTTAAGATGTTGATAAAAACCAAGATGATTATCACTAAAAGATCACCTACCGCTAAATTTGTGATCAACAGATTAGGTATGGTTCTTAATCCCTTGTGGCGTAACGTAATATAGATAATACTTCCATTGCCCGCTATTCCAGCGATAAAAACAATAATATTGACGATGAGCAAACACCTTAAGCCGCATGCCGGCATTTGTCCCCATGGTGGCTGTCCTGGTCCTGGTTCTAATCCCGGATCATCCGTCACGTTGCTAAAATTGTCCATGATAGTACCCGCAGTCAGCAAAGCCGATACACTAGAACGTACGTGTATTGCTGGTTGTTCGGTGTCTGCACAAGAACGAAATGAGAATAATTGCTAGATTTGTCAGTCACTTGATTTCTTATTTTCTGAGGGCGCGCAACGTTACCGCTTCCTTTTATGTCCGTTTGAGCTACATGCGCAACAGAATATACCATTATTTCTGAATGTCGGTGGCCAGTGGGTGTGAAAGTGACTTTAAGGACGCAAGACAGGTATGGAAAAGATTTAAGTGAAGTATTTGTGTTTTTATTTTTAAATGTAACAACGTATTAAAACAACAACTTTCATTCTATTTGGCGACTGACTGATATAAACTATGACTGTTTAGTTCGGGAAGGAAGGCAAACGGAACGGTGAGATGGTGAGCGTTCAAAGTGAGATGGTGAGCGTTCAAAACTGGTTGATTTTGTGGTGCGAATATTGCAGCAAAAACTCCCAATATTTGAGAGACAGTGCAATACTAGTATGTATGTTTTACAACTGATTAACTCTAAAATCATTTTTTCTTCTTCTAATATTGGGGTCTGATTACTACTCTTAAGGTCAACAAGGCGTGTGTGCGGGCTAACTCCCCAAATTAGTATAATTTACCCCTATGCTATATTGGGTAGGAATAAGTAATACAATCGGCCATACATTGTTTCCTTTTATCCACCCACTCCCCCGGCCTTTCCTGTCCACCTCCTCTCTTCTCTTACGCTATCACACTCTTCTCTTTTCTTTCCCATCTTTTCTCTTATTTAGATTTACTGGTCGCACCCCCCTTCCCCCTGTCGACGTCCATGCACAAGACGGTAAGTACAAAGATTCAGTAAATATTGTCTTGTACTACATAGTTGAAAGTGATCCCAAGTCAAATACTTATAATGTAAAAAGGATTAATAAATTTTAGGTACCAATCCTGTAATAAAATAATGAAATGCGCGCATTACCGAGAAAAAACTACTGTTATGGTTTCATAACAAAGCCAATAACATAGCGTTTCCATTATTTTACTACAGAGGGCGCAATCTAACTTTTGGATAACAACATCACGCCTGTTTTCACAACATAGCAGATTTATATCTATATTAACTAACTTTAGAGGGCGTTATCCTTCTTTCAATAAAGAATGTATCTTTGTTTTCAAAATATGACAGATAAAGTATCATTTGAAAACAATTAATTTGTGATAAATACGACCATTGTTTGAAACAAGACGAAATTCGGAGGTCGAAGAACGACCAACTTTAAGATGTTCTTTTTATAGCTGTTGTTGAATATACAGTAAAACAGGAAGGTGCTTTAAAACACCTTCCTTGTAAGACCAACGGCATTCCATCAGCTTAGGTTTATTTTGAAGTCATCGTGAGAGAGATCCAGTTTTTGGAAGAGAAAACAAGCTTTTGAGCATTTTTCGTGGTTTGGCTGATTGACATTAAGCATTTTTTTCTCTAAAAAAATGATCAGACGGGCCACCGCCTTTCACATGAAAATTCATTGGGGACTACTTGATGTGAGTTATTAATCCCTTTTGAATTGGTAAATAAGAATTTGAAGTACTTCAGTGGAGAGTAAGAGGGGAGGAATTTCTTTTCGAAAAAGACCGTTAACAAATGCCCGTAAGTGGATTGCATTGTTTGACAAGAATAAAGACACTACATGGTTTTAATCAGTCAGTAGCTCCGGGGTAACGAGAAGAATTGACTCCAATTAGGCAATAAAGAAATCTGTGGCGGAAATTTGTGGTAGGTAAAAGTTTAAAAAAATACGATTTGCAAATCTTGACGGTGTAAACGTGCTGTGGTAACGATTTAGGGCGACAAGGTAGGTTTGAGCAGAGTTCAATTGAAGTCAAAGCCTTTGTAACATTAATTCTCTCAAATTTTACCTTTTATTAAAATGCTTAGCAACTTCACGCTTTGGCTGCGTCAGTCTCTTTAAGAAAGCCGTCAGCAGAGCGAATCCGTTAATTACACGGCTTATAATAGGAAAATCGGCAAGAGAAGTAGTGAAAGGTGTCTTAGCTAGTTATTTCTTCCTCGGTTTAGGCTATATGAATTTATCGGGCTACCAGGAAACAAAGAGAAAAGGAGGTCAAAGCATATGTCCATGATATAGGTATTGTTTGACTTTTATGTAGGCTTGTGGGCGTGTCAATAGTCTGGAAATACAAATTTGATATTTTTCGCTGTCAAACCTGTCTATTCTCCTTAAGGTATTGCTTTATAGGACCACCACGACCAGCCGTCTGTTCCGAACGCCGTTGCAGCTAGCTATTGAAATACAAAAAAGCTTAAAGTGATACGGCTAATTAAATCAAGTCGTCAAAGCCAGCGTTTCGGTCTCTGCATCGGTAAATACGCCGTTTATTCACCTGTTCTTAATAACAAAAACGAAAGGTGATACCCGTAGCTTTGTGTTGAGCAGCTGAATTGCATTACTTTATCCGGGATAAGAAGTGATAAACAAATCAAAGATATCGCACAAACACTTATCTGTAGTTGAATGCATCTGCCCTGAAAGCTTTACGGTGAGATTGATAAATCCTACCAGTGTAATCAGACCCTACCTTCCCTTTGCCTTTTGGCCGATTATATAGATAGCCTGGATTTTGTCTTACATCTTGAACCAGAGGAGATGTTTGAACCAAGAAATAAGGATACTTTCGTTTGCGAGAATTCAATAGCAGTCATCATCAATTACATAACACATCGAAGGAGGAAGAAAGATATAAGTGAAAGGAAAAATAGCATAAATTAACACGAATTGGTAATATGTTCGGCTAAGATATTTTGGCTTGTTTTATGATTGGTGCTGTAACAGTGTGAGACGCCATTGAAATATAACGAAATATACGTAATAGGCGCATCGTAGGAGCATTTTGGCAGTTCTACAGGGTGAGTAAAAGAACTGCTATAGTGGAAAGAATCCATTTTGTTTTCAAAACCAAGTTTTGACCGAGTTTAAGTATATGGTCAGTAATATAATAAGAAGGTGCCATATTGCTCAAACCTTTACATCAATGTCAGATGTAGAGCCAGCGTCATGTTGGCTCTCAATGACAGGTTCAGTGAATTCAATGACATGGTCAGTGACTCTATTTAATCCAATCACCTTGTATCAAGTAATTTAGTGGCGGCATGTTGAACATGGTATTTACAGCAGATTACACATACTTTATTACTGATCTAAACACAGGTCAGTTTACAGTAATATTTGAACATGGTAGATGCATTTTCCCGCACAAAACAGACAACGTGACACCATGTACTGGAGGAGTCATGATTTTAACACTTTCCACGGGGCTTTTGATTTTACCATATCACACAAAAGAGACTTTTGAAGGTCTATTTCAAGGATTACTGAACCAATACTAGGCATATTTGTACTTATAAATTTGACATTTTAAAGTGTTAAGATGAAATGAATTGTTATTGTTCAGGTGTAACCGTAAAAATAATATAGAAATACTCTTAACACAGTCTTAAATAATTAATCAATCACAACTTTTCTAGAGGAAGCCCCATATTCTCACAAACAGGTTGAGGACAGAAACCCATTAAGGATTAATCGTTTAAATTTAAATGCTTGCACTTATGTTACCGGGTCCAACACAACCCACACAAGAAAACCAGGACAGTATTACAGATATGCCAGCCCATTGTTTCTTTGCGCAGTATTCAGAAACTGAAAGGGTTAGAACGCTTTTAAGAGACTCGTATAACCACTGTCGAGAAATATACTTACGTATTTAAACAGCTTTCATTTCAGTGTAAGGTGGTGGGGGTGGGCGGGGTGATGATGGCGTGTGTTCCGGCGGGGATGCAAATATAATTAAATTCCAGTCAATTTGACTTTCATTCAGCAAAGAAGGACTAATGGAATTTACTGAAATAATCTTTTTAACAGATTTTGAATTTAAGTTCTGCTAACTTCTGCACCCCGCCCGCCCCTCCCCCTCCCCCCCCTTCCCGGTCTATTCGCCGCCGCGGCCGCCGCCGCCGCCGCGTAGAGTTGACATAAATAATATTTTCAAAATATTTTGAATTCAAGTTCGGCATACTTCCGCACCCACCCACCCCCGGCCCCTCCCTCCTACGTTCGCCGCCGGCGCTTCCATGTCACGCAAATCCACGTCATCGATTCTGCTATAATGGGCCGTATCGACTGCAGAGCATGCCAGAACCGGGCATGGGGTGTACCTGTTTCTCAACTATATGTACACTCTGTGTTAATTAGATCTTAGTCATGTTGGTCAAACCCATCTTAAAATGCTGAATAAGTGTCTTTCATACAGTAGTAGGTAAAGACGTCACAGGTGATATCTTATTTCATCAATTCACTGATTATTTTAAATTGCCTGGATCGAGTCCAAGTAAAATCTGGATAGGAAGTTTAAAAATGTCTTCGAGGTGACATTTTGTGACTCGATGACATTTTGTGACTCTTAACAATGTTTACGCGGACATTAGTTTTACATATTACAAAACAGATTTTTCAGAAACCTCTCCCAACTAGTCAAAGTCTATCTCAAGAATTACTGAACCAATACAAGGCATGCTTGTACTTTTCTTTAATGCATTTTTCATGGTGATTCAAAATAATGGTAATGAAATTCAGCAATTTTGAAACATTTTGTGACATTTGGGAATGTCGTCTGCAGACGCCTACAACGTGAAAGGTGTTAAGATTGAGAGTAAAAAAACGTGTATGTATGTATTTTTGTTTTTGCCAATGACGTAAAACTCAAAAAGAAAATGTGCTATAAAGCGGACATGCAAAGATGGAATGTTGTTAAATATAATGTGCGTTAGAGGATGCTTCAAAACTTTACATCCTTCTAATATGTCATATAAATAGCGCCAGTATAAGAAATGGGCGAATAACGGGTTGTGCGTTAATTGAAGAAACTTAGTAATAATGTATCTAGACGTATAAGTGCTGAATATGCTCGTGGCGTAGCCAGCCACGTCTGATTGTAAATATAAAGGCTGGGTGCAAAGAATACATTTAAAACACTTTCCAAGCGGCTATCGGTTTTTACATCAATACAAAACAAGTTTTTTCAGTAACCTTTCCCAACTTTCAAGGTATATCTCAAGGATTACTGAACCAATACTAGGCATGTTTGTACTTATTCCAATGCATTTCTCGTGGTGATTCTATATATGGTAGTGAAATTCAATAACGTTGACATTTCTGAAACATTGTGTGAAATTTTGTAATGTCGTCTGCAGCTGCGTGGAAAGTGTTAAGGTATTACATGCGGAGGGGGGGGGGGGGGGGGGGGGGGGGGGGGGCGGTGTAAATGCACTTAATGTATTTTGAACTGTTTGTGTGTTGTGCTTTGACTTTAATATATGTTACATTTCTTGCCTTCTAATTGGATGCTGCGAATTCTTACTTCTTCTTCTCTTCTTTTTCCAGTAGTTGAAGACTCTGACACAGTGGTGAATTATTTTACCGGAAATATATGCTGCCTAAAACAAGGATGTGGTGTGTTGTCACGCGAAATGTAAAACGTCAGCGTTCTGCATCAACAGGGTGGCCCAAAAAAGTGTTGATATTATTTTAATGATAATTCGCAGTATAAAAAAACATACGTGGATAGAAACAAATTGTAGAATAATCTTTATTCCAACGTGTACACAGGCCCGAAAGGTTTGGTCACTTAACTCACAAAACCATAAACAAAATTAACTTGCAAAAGCAGCATATCACGCTATAAACAACTCGCTGAATTCGAATATTTTATATTAAGGGTAAGATTTCTGTATTTCGTTATTAATACAATCATGTTGCATAAAACGTCACTTGGATAAAAAGATGATGCGCTTATCCATTTACATTCTAGTAATCAAATGGTGAATTTAGTCATTTGCTCTATACTAATATATTCGCTTTAAATAATACGCTACTCACCATCCATTACAAAGTTTAAACAAACGATATCGGAAATCAAATCGTCGCTGTTCTGACATACCGGCACATCACGAAAAACAGCGTTTTGAGAAAATCGTGTTTGAAAATGTTCCAATTTTTAAAGACTTGTTAAAGAGCATTTACATCAAATGTCACTATCATTGTCAAAGAACACTAATAGATAATATGTTTGTTATGAATATGTTACAACAACAAATTGCAATTATTAATTAGGAGTAATTATGTCATAAAGTCATGTGCCGGTATGTCAGACAGTCCTACAGCGATATGCCAGTTATATGCCGGTATGTAGTTACACGGTGGTCTATGGCAGAATATCGTGATGTGCCGGTATGTCAGAATACAAGATGAGGTTTTCATGCCGGTATTATGTTAAAACCCTGGCATATGACACTAATTAGTGCGGTATCTCATTAATTAATTACCTTTTTGTCTCAATTTTTTTGGAGAATAAAGAGTTTCACTTGTAGATCATAAAATGCAACTTAACTCATTTTGCCCAAAATGGCACATGTGCCGGTATGTCAGAACAGCGACAAAATGTTTTGCAATAGTATAGGTTAGGCCTTCTCAATTAGATTTTGTGAAGCACCACTTTTGAGATGTTAGTGATCTAGAAGCGCCACTATCCCTGCGAGCGGAGCGACTAACGGGTGGGGTCCTGGGGTCCGCCTTAAGCCCGCCTTAAGCCGCCTATTACCCTTCGACATGCCTCTTTTTTTTCTTCTTCTTTTTTCTTCTTCCATGCGTCCTTCCACGCGCCACTTTGACTGATGCAATGCGCCACAAGTGGCGCGCGCGCCACCATTTGAGAAGGCCTGGTATAGGTATTATAGTGCATAGGTATGTCATTTTCAGAGGCGACTAAATATGCTGAAAACTAAGGTAGTGGTATAACATACTGACGTATAGTGTATACATCACTTTCAGTACCATACCTTGCAGTTAATGTAGGAAACTAAAAAAATGGTATTACATGTGACGTATATCTTTGAAGCCAAATTGTGTACATTTAAGACTGTAATTTCCCCTCTAAAATATGTAAGGTATAGGCTACGTCACTGTGTTATATCTCCGAAGGTATATTTCAAACAAAGTGTAGTAAAGTATGTTTCTTTTTTATGGTATTATTAAATAGGCGATCAAAAAGCCTTTTTTTCTATTGCTGATTTATTTAAAATTTCTTTATTAAAAAACCAAAAGCATTTGTATACTTTAAATCCAAATTCCAATGTTTAACTAAATGAGCAACGTAAATTTGTGACAAGTTTAATAGTGAGGAAATAAGTGGCCAGTTCAAGATTTGAACAGTGGCGTAATTGTATCCGTAATATGTAATGGAATCCAGCCAAAAGGCCGAAATTGCAACAACAAGATTCTAGTAAGACAATTTGTTTTAAATAATTCATGTTTCCTTTTTCGCCTTAAAAAAAGAAAGAAAAAAGTAGTAGCTCAAGTATTCCTTCAGCCACATGTCTGTAATGGGTATTTTTAAAGAGCGGTACAGCTTCTAAGGTACAAGTACAGGTTTGACGTTTGTCTTCTTAAAGGTCAGTTTTCTGGCACGTTGGATATGCTGATTACAAAACACCATGGATCCCATAGTCACTTTTGATCGTCTAATTTTCTTTGAGGGCATTTATATTTTCAACTTAATAATACCTATCATCTTGCTGTATATCAATATCCATATATGAACAATATTACAATGGTAAATGCCCTCTATTTTTTTGGCTAAAATATTCACTAGTTTGCTGTAAATAGGGGGACAGGTGGAATGTTTGGTCATTTGCAAACACTTTATCATACACTCAGAGAGGAAGATCCTTTGAAAAAAGTAACCTTTTCTGTATAATGACAGAGAGGAAATTGGCCAAGACTGGCGCGTTTTGGTAATTTACGTGCGAGGATATTGACGAGTACAATATAAATCTCCAACTCACATCTCTGCTAGAGTAAGTTATGAATTAATTTAGCGAGCCGTTGTTAAATCAGTTGTGTTTGATGTATAGAAACTGCTCTATTCATTGGATACGGGCAAATTATTTACTTATTCTGACAGTTAGTATTGTGTAATCGCCATGCAAAATAATGATTCAAGAGCCAATTTACACGCGGCAGGCGTCTGCAGACGACATATCAACATTTCACAAAATGTTTCAAAAATGTCAAAATTGTTGAATTTCATTACAATATTTGGATTCGCCATGAGAAATACACAAACATGCCTAGTATTAGTTCAGTAATCCTTGAGATTGGCTTTGAAAGTTGGGAAAAGTTTCTGACAAATCTGTTTTGTATATGGTAGAACTAAAAGGCTCGTGGACAGTGTCAAGGCGGCACTGCAAAGCTAGTATGTATGGCTCATACGTATAAGTGACTTGAACGTAGTAAGACTTAAACACGATAGTCGCCAAAATAATATTTGGCATCACATACGTACTAGGACCAATAAAAATGTACCTAAACCTCTACAAACATTTCCATGATAATATAGAAATATTTGCAGCGGTCTCAGTTCACGTTTATTAGGTTGCTTGTACATGATGATGCATAATATTACTTTGGCGACAATCGTATAAGTCATACACTGCAAAAAGGTTGCTTAAAATACGTTGCTAAAAGTACTTTTATCATCCGTTGGTTGACGTGTTGATTAAAATTCATTCAATATATGAAGAGGTATTTTGCAAAAGGGCCTACATCCACTTTGGCTCTTATTGAGAAAAAGTCAAAAAACTGTTTCTAAATATTCAAGTTGAGCAATTGAAAAACTGAATGGATTATGAAAGAGGTACACTACATACTAATTGAAATTGAAATAAATTTTAAATGTGCTAGTTTTAATTTTTTTTAAAATCATGTTTACATTTTTTGAAAATTTGGATGTAGGCCCTTTTGCAACAAAACTCCATCTGTTTGTATATAAAGAAAAAATACCACACACAAAAAATCATTTATTTTAATCATTTCAAATAAATAAGTTTGATATTGAAATGTATAGGTCACAATCATATGTTTCAAGGAAATAAAGTCATTTTTTTCAAAAATACCTACATCTCATTGTAAACAGCCATTGAAGTTGTTGTTTTGTTGCAAAAGGGCCTGTATCCCGATTTAATTCTGGATACAGGCCCTTTTGCAACAAAACAACAATTTCAATGGCTGTTTACAATGAGATGTAGGTCTTTTTGAAAAAAATGACTTTGTTTCCTTGAAACATATGATTTTTCCCTATACATTTCTATATCAAACTCATTTTTTGAAAAAATGCACCATAGCCCTTTTGCAAAATACCTCTTCATATGTAGAAAGTTAGGAGTTGTATAAAAGTAAAAAATCCCCAGCGTTAAAATGTTGGTGGAAACTGTTTCTGTTGCTAAAATATGTTGCGTAAAATAGTCCACTTTGGCAACTGTTGCATGAGCATTGAGGACAATCACGCAACAGTTGATGCAAGTTACGCACATGTGAATTTTAGGCAACTGTTGTCCAAAAAAGCCAATTGCGTGAGCTGTTGCATACTTGAACAACTGTTGAGTGAATATAATTGCCTAACTTTTGAGTAACTAGAATTGTTCAACTGTTGGTGAAAACATGTTATCTAACGGTGTTGGGCAAATTTTACTTAACAGTTGAGCCAGGGGCGTAACAGAGGTTGGTTGTCAGGGGGGGGGGGGGGGCACAGCCAAAACAAATCCTGGTTAGAATAATTCCGTCCCGGAATTTTTCGTAAAAGGTTGCCCCAATTTTTTTCCTAGTCAGTCACCTCGTGAATTTCACGTAAGTGGGGGGGGGGGGGGGGGGGGGGGTGTTTTTCCTCCCTTTTTCCTTTCTCTCTCTCTTTTCTTTCCCTTTCCCCCTTCTTTTCCTCTTTTCCCTTCCCCCCATTTTTCCTGGTGGGTAGGTTTGAATTTCCTGCTGAGCACCTTCAGGGGGGGGGGGGGGGGGGGGGGGGGGGGGCACTGTGCCCCCCTGCCCCCCGGCTGTTACGCCACTGAGTTGAGCGGTTGCATACTTGAACAACGGTTGTCAGGCGATTGAATCTCACAATCTGTGCATTGTTTAGATTTAGCCCATAACATAGCGCCCTCTATAACAGTTGCGACACGCGATTAAGCAATCATAGTTGGGGCTGTTAAGGCATCACAGGGGAGGTTTAGTTCTCATTCGTCTAAAAGCACAAAATTCGGCCCATATGTTGCTCATACCATACTCTTTTGATTTTTGATGGATGCCAAAATTGGAGCCTTCTGGGACGGCCATATTGGCCAATTCCAATATGGCCGCCATACTGGGGAATCAAAAATTCAAATTGCTTCAAATAGCTGAAAATTGTTTGTCTGAGTACCAGGACCACTTCCGATGTGTGGTTACTGAGATATTGAGCAAAACGTGAAAAGGTCGTTGACCTTTGCTTTTGGGCGTATATAGGCGTATGATAGGGATTGTGACTTTTCGACCCTGTATAAGGCACAACAACGACTCCAGGTGGTAACAATTACCATTTCTTGAACCATTATGATCTGACGAACAATTTGACAAAATCGGAGCATGTTCAAATTTTGACCCCCAAAAGCAAAGGTCAACGACCGTTTAACGCTTTGCTCAATATCTCAGTAACCACACATCGGACAAACAATTTGGTATGCTTGTCAGCTTAATTGAAGCAATTTGATTTTTTTGATCCCCAGTATGGCGGTCATATTGGAATTGGCCAATATGGCCGTCCCTCCCAGAAGGCTCCAATTTTGGCATCCTTCAAAAATCAAAAGAGTATGGTTCGAGCAACATATGGGTCCAATTTGGTGCTTTTAGAAGAATGTGAACCAAATAATCCCTTAGCCCCCAACTATTTGGAAATGATAGCGCTCCACCTATACCAGTTGCGACAAACAATTAAGGTCAAGAGAATCGGGGTTTTGTCTTGGGAGTTTCTTATCCCTTTATCCCTGCGGTTGTGTAAAATGTTGAGTAAATATTTAAGCAACCTTTTTGCAGCGCAGGACCACAATTCGATTTATTCTGTCTTGGCATCCAAAACGGAATAAATCGCTAACACTGACAAAATAGTTTAAAATTGCCATCCTTGTTTGACATATATTTGTTGATGAATATCATTTCAGCGGTGTTATTGCGACGTCACTAGCGATGAATATTGAATAGTCGATTTTTATAGCCAAAAAATACACGACATGGACATAATTATACCGAATAGTTCATGTCATGTGATCTATTTTCCACCAAAAGAATCACATAAATATGTTTATGTATTATATAATATGGACTATTTATACCTTCATACCCAGATAGCAAGACTACGTTTGGCAAACGTTCACAGTAAATAACCTCAATGATAAGAGATGTCAGATATTATATATATAGGCCTAGTTAAATAACATGTTAAAGTAAATTACAGATTCACTACCGAAAGGGAATAGTGTATGTAGCTCTGCTGCATCGCCTAGAATTCCCATTACACGTTACCGGTTCACTACCGGGAGGAAGTGATGTATGTAGCTCTGCTGCATCGCCCAGAATTCACATTATTTGCCTACCCCGTGTTGCTATACAAAAATGCTCAATATATAATAAAAACTTGTCACAAATAAAATACCCAACATATGGCTACATTTGATAAATTAAGCAACAGTTGCTATACAAAAATGCTCAATATATAATGAAAACAATTCACAAATTAAGCAACAGTCACAAAATGCCCAACAAATGGTTAATTGATAATACCCAACTGTTGTGTAATTAAAATTGTGCAACTGCCGAGTAACTGGAATTGTCCAACTGTTGGTGAAAACATGTTAGTGTTGGGCAACTGTTGAGCGGTTGCATACTTCAACAACGTTGTGTAAAATGTTCAGTCAATATTTTAAGCAACCTTTTTGCAGTGTACGTACACGTCCCTTATATGTATATATACGCCATACGAACAGGTTTTCTGTGCTTCCTAACTCTATTAACTTGACTCATTTGGATTTGTCACGTCCTTATCAGATTGAAACTGTGTATCACCTACTTAACGTGCACCCAAGGGGGTAGTAGGTAGCACCAATCTGAACCAAAGTAAATTCAAATTAAAGTTGATTGCATCATGGAATTGGCGAATTAATTATATACGCTGCATTACTCCTAGAATGAAAAGTCAACACCGGTCGTAGTGATAAGCAATCTGAAAGCTCCTCTTGAATGGTGTCTATAAAGACATTAACACACTGAGAACTGCCGGCTGATAGGACAGAAAGATGGAAATGTCATTTCTGCACCAATCAAAGACATCGTTAGAGAAACTGGATTTGCTTAAAAGCGTTTTAAGCTGGAATTTGTTTTCAATATTTGTAAAGAAAATGTAACCTTGCTTCTTTGTTTTAATCTCTGTTTCAAGCCGAAATGTAGACTCATATTCGTTATTTCCTTTTGCTTGATGTGATTAGACCCACATTTAAAGATAAAGATAATAAAATCGCATGCAGGTTTGTTGTTTTAAACGTATGGTGTTGAATTTATCTTAACTATCTCTGTAAGAATCTGTATACTTGTAGTCTACACATGTCTCTGTTTTCCAGCAGAATTATATATAAGCGTGTTGCATGCATTTCTTCCATTTCATCGTGTTGATAAAAACATAGATCAAATCTCCTTGGATTTAACAAACACACTAAGGGTCCATATCCAAACTCTCAGTGCTTTTAAATTGTTTTTCTAGCGATTTAAAAGCGCTTTTCCAACGGTATTTCGTTGGAAAAGCGCTTTTCCAACGGTATTTCGTTGGAAAAGCGCTTTGAAATCGCTAGAAAAACAATTTAAAAGCACTCAGAGTTTGGATATGGACCCTAATAATGTGTACTAACACATTTATGGATATCTTTTATGGATATCTTGGCTGTATATTCAGATCTAAACCCTATAGATTATGTACTAAGCCGAAACATAGCATGCGCCGATGAGCGACGCCTACCCGTAAACCATATTGACCAATATAAGTATACACGATTTGAGTGCTTAAATCAGTACTTTTCTAAAAATTAATTCCCAGGAAAATGACAGAAGCATGTAACAAACGCTCTGTTGAATGGGTAACGCTCTACCTCTGATAATTTACATTGTCTTTGATCGGTTATTAGATACTATTAGTTAACCTAACTTTCTAATTCTTTATATATCATCCATCTTTTACTTGCGCACTTAAGAAGAAAGGTAACACCATGCTAATGCAAATTAGGTTCCAATCAAACGTTAATGGGTTCCATATTGTTCGGAAATAGAACTTCTGGGAGTTCAAGGGCATTCCGCTTATAGTGATACTTCATAACCATTGATAATTCATACTAGTGTTTAGACAGATTCGACGTTGTTGTCCTTTACTGATACAGTGTTTCATTTCTGTTTAGTCATGTGATGTAGTTCATGCAGTTTTCTAAATCACACGATCATATAGGTGACCAATGCTGATAGACGCCTCATCGCCGTTAAGGTTATGGTGCTGTTCAATGTCAATTTTGCCGTTCAATTTGTTTGTACTTAGCCAATCATCTATTGGATTGAAATGTTTATTAAACCAGCTGATCGTAACATCCAGTTTTGTTTTGGTGAACAAAAATGAGCTCAAATGTAAGGCATATTCGTTGTAATGTTGGTATCGAGTAACTTGTTGCCTCATTGATATGCTTGCTGCACATGCCAATATGTAGTCATCACCATGCCAAGCAGCTGTTTGACAACATTACGTCTTGGCAATTTAATCATCAGCCGGTCAAGCAAATGAAAAGGTGAGATGCAATTGGTAAACTAGTCAAATGAACGTCTACGACTATATTTGAGTATAAAGTCAATAACAGCGTTTAGTAATACGAGGCTTTTATTACTTAGTGCATTCATAATCAAAATCTGTTGACATAATGAACAATCCGTCATATTTCATAATCTAATAAAATGGTTACCTAAGATGAATGTAAAGTATTAGAGGCCTGTGTTAGAAACAATAACCAGACATCTAATTGAATTGGAAATACTAATTACTGTAAATGCAGAGAATCTGCGCGGTTAGATGAACGGTCGTTCACTTTTCATCAAATTATGTATTGTATTTTGTTCTTAAGAAGTATGGATGCTGAGTGCTATTGACATGAAACTACGATGAATGTATGATATTACTGTCATACGTTTTGTTATATTATCGCGATCATTTGGTAATTGCGGAATATTATAAGCACTTTTATTGTTATTTAATAGGCTACTATAAAAATTCTTAAATTCAAAATTATGAATAATAAATTCAAAATTATAAATTCAAAATTATAAATGCTCTACCGTTTACGGTATTGAGCACTTTGTTCAATGGCTAGTCTAACCAGAAACGGTTGTCAATACATATTACGCTCCTGATTTATCAGTTGAGCACTTTTTGATTATCTTTTGATATCTTAATGTGTATAGATTCTCCTTTGGAATACGGTATATTGTTGCTCTGATCGCTTGTTTTGACACCATTGATTGTGTATTTTCATTTTCAATGTGTCAAAAGCCTACGATCAGAGAGACATCTTGGACAAAATGACCGTATGGGATTGTCAATGAAACTCAGAGTAGCGAATATATTCCGGAAGGTCTATACCTCTGAATTTTTATTCGCTCTACCGTTTACGGTATTGAGCACTTTGTGTTCAATGACTAGTCTAACCAGAAACGGTTGTCAATACATATTACGCTCCTGATTTATCAGTTGAGCACCTTTTGATTATCTTTTGATATCTTAATGTGTATAGATCTCCTTTGGAATATATTGTTGCTCTGATCGCTGGTTTTAACAATATTGATTGTGTATTCTCATTTTCAATGTGTCAAAAGCCTACGATCAGAGAGACATCTTTTCGCCTGACGATTGGACAAAATGACCGTATGGGATTGTCCATGAAACTCAGAGTAGCGATAATATTCCGGAAGGTCTATACCTCTGAATTTTTGTACGCTGTACCGTTTACGGTATTGAGCACTTTGTTCAATGGCTAACCAGAAACGGTTGTCAATACATAAATTCAAAATTATAAATGATAAATGATAAATAATAAATAATAAATTATAAATTATAAATTATTAACTAAAACCAAATTCACGGGTGAAGCTTTTGTAGGAGACGCACTATCATTGCCGTAGCTAACCAGACGACCTAAGACGTGGTTGATTTTATCGGCTGAAAACATGATTTGTGGCACAATAATCATAGGCGTGCGCAGGATTATTTTACCCGGGGGGCTTAAAACTAAATATTTCATTGGTTCGCACCGCTAAACATTAAATTTAATTCGCACGTAGCGCGCCAAAAATGTGTATTTTAACACTGAAAAGGTCCACAAAACGTTTGTGAAGCCATCTTGTTCCAATTAAATAACAAAGTAGTATAAAAATAATTGGCGCGGAGCGCGCAAAAATTTGCTATTGTAAAAATAAAGGTTTAGAAAAACGTTATTGAAGCCATCTTGTTAAGCTTGAATAATAAATAATCAGTGAAACTAATACGCGCGTAGCGCGCAAAAAAATGTATATTTTAACCATAAAAAGTTCCAGAAAACGTTTCTGAAGCCATCTTGTTCAAATTGAATAACAACATTTTTTTTTTTTTAAATGGCTATTGTAAAAAGAAAGGTTAAGAAAACCGTTCCTGAAACCATCTTGTTAAGCTTGAATAATAAAGCATTCCAACTAATTCGCGCGCAGCGCGCAAAAATTGGTTATTTTACACTGAAATGGTCCTGAAAACGTTCCTGAAGCAATCTTGTTAAACTTGAATAATAAAACAATGAAAATAATTTGTGCAAAAACTGGTTATTGTAACACTAAAATGGTCTTGAAAAACGTTCTTAAAGCCATTTTGTTTAAGCTTGAATATAAAAAATGAAACAAATTGGCTCGAAACGCGCAAAAATGTCTAGTTTACTAACTAAAATGGTCCAGATAACGTTCTTGAAACATGTTGCAACGTTGTTATAAAGCTGAAATAAACATTGAAACCAATTCGCGCGAAGCGCGCAAAAAATGGCTATTTTAACACTAAAAAATTCCAGAAAAACGTTCCTGAGCGTACAAACTGTCAGTTTTTTAAACTAAAATGGTCCAGAAAAACGTTTCTTAACACTTTCCACGCGGCTATTATTTTTAACATACACAAAACAGATTTGTCAGAAACCTTTCACAATTTTCAAAGTCTATCTCAAGGATTACTGACCCAATACTAGGCTTGTTTTTACTTAATTCAATGCATTTCTCATGGTGATTCCAAATATAGTAATAGAATTCAATAATTTTGACATTTTTGAAACATTTTGTGAAATTTTGGAATGTCGTCTGCAGCCGCCTGCCGCATGGAAAGCGTTAAGCCATCTTTTTATGACTTGAATAAAGAAACATTGAATCTAAATTTCTAGTTTTTTCCCTAAAATGGTCTAGAAAACGTTCCTGAAATCATGTTGTTAAGCTTGAATAATAGTAGCGTAGCTAGGTTATTCATATTGGGGGTGGGGCGACAAATGTAAATGAACCGACAATAATTTCGTGGGCTAAGAAATGCGCGCGTAGTTCGGGAATTTTTGTTCTACTTTACACCTATTTTTGGCACGATCGAGGTAAATTTTGGCTCTAAACAAGCTTGTAGCAAAGAATGTTGCATTTTGGGGAATCATGCGAGCGTAGCGAGCGAAAAATTGTTATCTGTGTACTTTTAACTATCATAATTCCATGAATCCTGTGGTCAAATGAACCGACAGTGCCAATCTCAACCGACGTCAATATTGGGGGGGGGGGGGGGGGGGGGGGGGGGGGGGGGGGGGGGGGAGGTCGATCGCCATTTAGTATGATGCCCCCCCCCTCATTTTTGCGCGAATTAGTTTAAATGTTTAACTATTCAACAGTGGCGTCGCCAGAGAGGATAAGGGCCTACTCCTCCCGGGCACTCAACTTTTTTTTGGGTAAGGATGTGCCACCCAGGGTCTCAATTAGGGGGCTACAGAACTGAACTGAGTGGATTTTATGACAAAGAATAGGGTCTTAGGAACTTATTTTTTTCTTCAAAAAAGTAGTTCTAAAGAACTAGCCTATCGATTTATTTGTATTAGCAAGAACGCAAATTTGCGATTTTGTTTTGGCTTAAACGCAAAATGTTCGAGGAATTGGGGGTTTGGAACGCAAAATGTCGCGATTTTTGAATTTTGAATCAAATTGGGGTCTAGGCTCAAAATGGGGGTCATAAGAGCTAGCAGCAGAGGGTGAAAAAGGGGGTCTTCAGCGCGGCACATACCTTATTATATCTATACCCTTTTCCAATGTCAGTGCCCCCCCTCCTCTCCTCTCCTTCCTTTTCTCCCCTCTTTTTTTTACCCTCTGGGGACCCGGGGGGCTTGAGCCCCCAAAGCCCCCCCCACCCCCCCCCCCCCCCCCCCCCCCCCTGGGCACGCGCCTGATAATAGTACACCAATGGTAAAAAAAAAGCTGATTGTGATTTAGAGTAGAACTGATTTGCTTTAATGATGGCTGAATTTAGTTTTTATATGACACGAAACATTCAGAATTGGTTATTTGAAATTAATTTACGTAGAACAAAATACGAATTTTAAATTGTGGATGGCTTCGTCTGACAGTGACACAGTAGGGGCGTGGCGTCATTTGCATTTTATGAATATTGTAATCAGATCAGTTGGGAATGACGCCGGATCGCGACTATCACATCGTGTGAGATCATGAATAGTCATGACTGAATATTCATTCACAACGAATGATTGACATATTACGCTGTAACTTCCGGGTGAAGGTTTTATAGAGTGCGCTATACTGAACCAAATCTCAACAATGGACAGATATGAGTGACATAGGGCTGGATGTGTTGAACAATATATTGGTCAAACCAAAGGCCTTTAAAGGTCAGATTGTCTGAACACAAAAGGGCTACATAACAAGTCAAGAAAGATAGCTCGGCACTGGCAAAACTTGCGTGTGAAGAAGGTCATAAACCACTCTGAAACCAAACTAAAAGCATTGCACAGGTTTCCAATCTTCCTATCAATCAATCCCAGCAATAGATAACAGTCTTGTAGTTTTTTTCAGCCAGGTACGCAATGAACCCTGCACAAGTGCATAACAGCGTCAAACGATCTTTACAGATCAGTGACCACACTACTGTGCAATAGACTGTTTGTAGTCTGTACTAGACAAGGGGCAGTCTACGTTATTTCCATTGGTCAAGGGGAAGTCCTTTGCAATAGGTTCTATTAGAGCCAAATGTATAGTAGGCCAGTGGCAACCTATATTTAGAGCTCTTTTCAGAGCCACCGTCTATGTTCAGTGGAAAAGGGGCAATTCATCTGAACGGCTAATTCGTATTTCGCAATTAGTAATTAATAAATAGTAATTAGTAATAATAAATAAGTTATTAGTAATTAGTAATTAGTAATTAGTAATTAGTATTCAGTAATTCACACACTCTTAGTGGTGTCGAATCAATCAGAAAGCAAGAAACTAAAATACGCATTGAAATTGCTAACACACCACTCGCTTGTTTGATTCGTTGTTGAGGAATCGTGGGTTCGCCGATTTTTACTGCGGGTGTTAGCAAACTTGTTTAACATATTTTTATTCGTTTTTACATAGATCAAATATTATGCTCAAATTGTGAATTTTGATTTTGAAGTGTCGTGTATGAATTAGGTCAATACATGCGTATGTTTTGTTTCTTGAAAAATTAGAAAAATCAATATACTTGCGCAAATGTTGATATGCTCACAATAACACTCCCCCTTCGGGGTCGTGCCATAATTCACACATCAACATTAGCGCGCGTGCGTTGATTTGTCTAATTTCTCTCGAAAAAACACATACGTATTATTTTATTGACCTGTAATTAGTGAATTGCGAATTACAAATTACGAAATTCGTAATTATTTATTCTTAATTAAATATATGATTTTTTGTTGTACGGATTTACATGGCACTATGCTTTTTCATTGCACATGTTCACCATAAGCATTCAAAGAATTATGAGAACAATAGGAGACCAGTATTTCCAACTCAAATTTGCGATAGAAGAGGGCATTCTGTGGGTGAATAATTAATAGCCGCTACATTTAAAGATAGGTACACTGAGTTCGTCATCTTTAAAAAGCGTATATGACCAAGTAGACATGGGTATTTTCTGGTTCTGAAGTATCACTGAGCCTTCGACCCTGCACTGCAGACGTTTGACTTTCACCCAAAGTATAATGCACAATAATGAAATGAGTGATTCACCATAGATCATCATATTGTATAGGCATTTATTTAAGTATAAAATGACCATAATAAATCAGCTACTACACAAGTAAAGATGATTAAGATAACATTCATTCACTTTTAGTGGTTGCGAACCAATCAGAAAGTAAGAAACTAAATTTCGCGGAGTGCATTGAAAGTGTCTATTGCACTCCTCAAGTGCGCCGTTCAATTCCCGCACCACGCGCTTTGTTTTGATTATTATATTGATGTGCAGGGCCCCGAGTAAGAACAGCGACCAGCTAATTCGGGCAACCCTGAGTAAAGATAATAATAAATAATAATAATAAATAATAATTCGTTGTTCAGGTATCAGTTGAATCCAAGGGAGCTTTAGGATATTTCATTTGATCCATACCGTTATCGACACGAGTGGAAAGGGAAACACAATGCGCATATATTTGGGCTTGAAAAACAGAGACCTGTTGTAAAGATTCTTACACAGGAACCAATATAAATCCAGCTCCATGTATTTAAGCGAACCCAGTTATTTTACCATAACGGTGATCCACTTAATAACAAATCCTGCGCCGTGAGTTTAACTGTCAACAGCTTAATTAGAGCATTCTCCGTATAATCCTGAGTTATTATATAGCCCATTCCATGATTCAATCAACTTTGATTTGAATTTATATCGGTTCAGATTGGCATTACCTTTCCTCTTGGGGTGCAAGTAGGTGATATGCATCTACTTATGTACTTAATCAGAGGAGATATTTAATTATGTAATGTCTGACTGATATAATGTAATGTCACATTTACATGCTGTCAACATTAGTAAATACATTTTCCACATCCAAATACAGTATCAGTGTCTTTACATTAAATAAAACCAATGTAGTAATATCGGCTCGCTTACCAAACCCATAACTTACTCCATACATGCTTTTTCTTGCAGCTAGTTACTCTAATTTGTATCCTGGCACGTATAATATCACACGCGCCCATCTTCGTCAATTTCCCTTCTGTCATTTCACGGAAAAGGTTACTTGATTTAAAGGTAGATGACCCGATCACATTTTCGCAACACAGAATTATTTCAAACATACGGAGATTTTCATATCATATGAAAGCTCGTATTTTTCTCATCATCATACTGAAATTTGACGGCCTAAATCGGTATAATTACGGAGAAATCGATGAAATAACGTCGAATTACCGCGAATGGTGGTAACCACCGATATAGTTTGTGTACTAAATAGGTACAGTTCACAGCATCTTGTGCGTCTAAAATAAGAACAATGAGAGCTATGCAACTCAAACTTTGGAACACGACTTTTTTAAGGATGACCTTTCATGTAGAATAGAAAACTTCAAGTTGAAAATCGGAACATCTACCTTTAAGGATCTTCCTATGACCTACATAGATGTTTATAAATTACCTTTCCTAACTTGACATTTCAGTGGTCAAAGGGCGTCTAATAAACGACAAATTGCAAATGTTCAGTCGCAAATTTAGTGGGCGTTTATCATTCTTATGAAATTAGCATAAAGTGAAAGTAAATTAGACTCATGCCGAGCGTACCCATCTCTCTTTCCTTAGCGTTTGGGCCAGACTCCCCAATGTAATTTTGGCTGTAGGGGGTTCGCCACACCTCCCGCACAGCGAGTCTGTTATACTTCCCAACATTAATTAATGCCGTTACCCATGTGTGCACCTGGGTAAGAGAGGTAAGCGCTAAAGTGCCTTGCCCAAGGACACAACACGCTGGCCGCAACGGATCTCGAACCCACAACCTTTGTATTGTGGAGCGAGAAAGTATCCGATGGACCACGCGTGTCCGAAATTAGCATAGACCGAGGAAAAGTCTTCTAGTTTAGCTGTGTCTTTACATATATTAAGTTTTAAAAAATAGATAAAGGCGCGACGGCATAATTCTGTTATACCCTACACACCTCCATCGGTAGTATGCGTCGTTCTTAAAAATCATACACTATGAATACCTCTGTGAAGGGTATAACAGAATTACTCCAGGCTCTTTGGAGCTTTATTATACTTCAGCGTGTCCCCAAAAAACTGGGTCCAAAAACCAGAGAGCTTAAACCTAACAATTTAGGTAACATAGCTGCTTCATATTTAAGGATATGAACGTATATAATATATATCTGACATTAACTGGTGAAATTATGTGTTTTTTGCCAATTAGACTGTCCATGCGTTGTATTTCGGGAATTTGCCATTCGATTGGCCTCACAATTTCAGCAAATAAGGTCAGGTATCCCCAGAAAGTACCTTTCCTACTTTTTAAAGTTATAAGCGCTGCGGTCGTTGGACCTAGTTATACAAGTGTCTTCAAATAACGCGCGAAGTCCAATATTTGCGCATACATGTAGTATATGCAAGTATGTCCTCGTATTGTACAAGAGTTTAAAAACATGACATTTTACATTATCGTTTAGTGGGTGTAAATATTGCAATTTCATTGGTTAACACGTTTAAAATCTGATCCATATCGCATAAATATGTAAGCCCAAACACACGATATAATTCCATATCGTAGATTAACCGCGTTACAACAGCACAGCAGCCTAAGCGTTCATCCCATAATACTACAAGATATATAATTGATATGGCTCTTTTGTTCACATCCCGGGTTCACATTCACGCTGCCAGAATGAGCATGTTACAAAACAAACAGCAATATTATAATGATATACATGTAGGACCAAAAACGCCGGCCGTGTTTTTAGCGTTTACTTAGGCCAAAAAAATAAAAGAGTTGACTTGCCCTTTCCGACCGACCCGAATTTTCGGAAATCTAGGGTCGCTATTTTTTTTAAATTTTTCTTTTTCAAAAAAAAAAAAAAAAAACATTGAAAAAAAAAATTGAAAAAAAAAAATTGAAAAAAAAAAAAAATTGAAAGAAGCACATAACAATAAAGAAAGATGAAAACGTGTTTTTGAGTAGTATCAGCTTGTTTAAAAAAAAATAGTTAAAACGTGTTTTTGGGCAGAAAATGTTCACACATTTTCAACAACAACAACAACAAAAAAATCCGGCCGTCCGACCCTGACTTTGACCCTGAAAGGGCAAGTCAACTTTTTTTTTTATTAGAGAGAGGTGACGGCACAGACCCGGAGCACAGAGCCTGTTGACTTTTACAAAGGCTGACTTATGAGTTGAATTCGTTCGAATTCGGCGTTGTTGTAGGTTGGTTCTTGAAATGTAAGAGTGTTTTTGATATCATTTTTTTCTTTCGAGGTCACTTGACTAAACGATAAATGGGCCACATGTGATATGGCATGCCAAACCATATGTATTTTTGAGTAGTGTGTGAAAATACAGGGGATAAATAATAGTATTTAACCTTTGCGTGTGTATTAGCATGATTTCGTTAGCATTTAACGTAATTGTTCTTTTTTGCTATCCTTAAAAAACTAATATAACAAAAAGGTTGTTAGTAAATCTAGAGAGTCATAAAATGTCACCTCAATAACATTTGTAACCACCTACCCGGAATCAAATAGGACTCGATCAAAACAATTCGAAATAATCAGAATAAGATATTACCGATGATGAATTTTCTTATAGCTGTACTTAAATCAATACATTGCACATTAACGTGATAGCAAACGTTTGAAAGGAGTTTGACTTCTTTGACCAATTTCTAATTTTTCACAGTAAATTAAGTTATTGTGACGTTGATTAATAATGATTGCGCGTTGAAAAGGGCGGTATGCTCCCTGAACAAAAAAGAAACATGCATATATACAGAGTTCACTCAAGTTAGTGTGACGATGATTAAAAATAATTGTGCATTGAAACGGGCAGTACGCTTCAAAATATATTTATTAAAATGTGATTTAGCACTTAAAATTGACCGAAGATAAGTAGAACTCTGCTTGTAAAACTTAAGAGCTCGACAAATGCATCGTGTGAAAAAAGCTTTAGTTGGCTGGCGTACGCTCAATGCATTGTGGGAAGACCTTAAAATCTTCTTAGGAAACGAACATTCTTAATTTGAAAGACCTGCGATAAATGAAGATGAGGAAAAATTAGATTCCATTTCATTCAACTGCAAACAATAAGCAGAAGTACGTAATTGTTCTTTTTTGCAATCCTTAAAAACTAATATAACAAAAAGGTTGTTACTAAATCTATAGAGTCATAAAATGTCAACTCAATAACATTTGTAACCACCTACCCATAATCAAATAGGACTCGATCAAAACAATTCGAAATAATCAGAATAAGATATTACCTATGATGAATTTTCTTATAGCTGTACTTTGCACATTAACGTGATAGCAAACGTTTGAAAGGAGTTTGACTTCTTTGACCAATTTCTAATTTTTCACAGTAAATTAAGTTAATGTGACGTTGATTGATAATGATTGCGCGTTGAAAAGGGCGGTATGCTCCCTGAACAAAAATGAAACATGGATATACAGAGTTTACTAAATCAAGTTAGTGTGACGATGATTAACAATAATTGTGCATTGAAACGGGCAGTACGCTTCAAAATATATTTATTAAAATGTGATTTAGCACTTAAAATTTACCGAAGATAAGTGGAACTCTGCTTGTAAAACTTAAGAGCTCGACAAATGCATCGTGTGAAAAAAAGCTTTAGTTGGCTGGCGTTCGCGCAATGCATTGTGGGAAGATCTTAACATCTTCTTTGGAAACAAACATTCTTAATTTGAAAGAGCTGTGATAAATGAAGATGAGAAAAAATGAGATTCCATTTCATTCAACTGCAAACAACAAGCAGAAAAATGTCTGCAAAACGTACTATGTGAAATATGACCAGCTTTCGCTAAATTCAAAACGATCCATTACCTATCCTGCTATTGACAGCCATACATCATATCGTAATGAATATTGATGTTTTTTATCTCTCGTCTAAAGACAATTCAATGTACGTTAAGTTAATTTGCCTATAGGGCATGTTATTTAAGAAGTCGAAATGATTAATAGCAGTATCAATCAACTAGGAGCGGTATTGAGATGAATGTGTTTAAACCGAGAAGATAAGAAATTTGATAACATAATGTAATGTTGGGGTCGTTTGTACTACTTTTGAAATTGCAACCAAGAGGTTGCTTTAATGTTATCCCAGCATGCAGTAGAAAATCACTGTGCACTGAGATAATAATATACCTGATTTCCATTGAAATGTTCAGAAATATCCATGGCCCATTTCATATCTGTATCAATATATGAATTGGGATTCAATGATACCATACACCTATCAGTTGTAAGACGCACTATACGACCCCCGGGAATGGTGCGTCACTTTACCAAGGTGCGTCAACTTCTCATGTACCATGACGCACCCTGTGTCAAAAAAGTGACGGACCTTTGTCATACAATATACGCACCCTCAGTCAATTTTGTGACGCACCATTGGTTGATTCTGACGGACCATATGACGCACCCCCGTTGGCGATTATTTTTGCGTACATGATCCTAATGAACGGGCCTGTCATCCTACCTCTGCTGTGGTTAGACAATTCTGTGCTTGCGTGGTATAGCGCAATGCTGATCCCCTATATTATAGGTGACAGTACTCTCAAAATGAAAGGTTCTCGGTCTACTGTCGGTTCCTTGTTTTGTCCGTTTGCCAAACTCTTGCACAATTGCACGGCGATCGAGTGATTTCAGGCATTTTAGAACATGCGGTATATCGAAAAAGCGATGTTTGCCGTAGAGTAAAGCCTGGTTGGTGGTACAGTATGGCATATATTTAAATTATAAAGTTCGTATTTTGTTGTTCGTAAAAATGATGTGCACTGTGACGCACTCATGTAAAGTGACGGACATTGACGCACCCTTGTGACGGACCAAAGGCTGCCACTGACGTCCCTCTCCCGGGGGTAGTATAGTGCGTTTTACAACTGATAGGTGTATTAGATACTCAGGGGTAGGGGGGGGGGGGGGGGCGGCGGGGGCATGGAAGTTTAAAAAAAATAAAATATGCCCATTATCCAGGAAAAAACCAACTTTGCCCACTGCTGCGTAAAAAAAAAATATGATTCGCCCAACTCAATGTAAAGAAAAACAGTAAAACCTTAAAAAAAACCTCTGCCGACTTTGCAAAAAAAAAAAAAATGCTGCGGAAGGTGGCGAAAAAATAAAATCCGCCCGACCCCAACTTCCATAACCCCCCTCAAAATCAAATGGTGCGTCCCTTAGCTAATGGACCATGATGTTTCTGTGCATTTCAATGCAAACCTGGTGTTAAACTGTCTCCATCAACACAGTGCACAGTACTATTCTACTGCATGCTGGGATTACATTGAAGCAACCTCTGATTGCAACCAGTCATATGTGACTTGAGGGTGATCGTGAGCACCTTATTGCTACCTGGATTTCTATGAAAACACCACGTCTAGGGGTGATTCAAGATTCTCCAAGCGTACTGAATTTAGCCCCTTTTTCACAAAAAAGCGTGCATTTTTTTATTTATTAATGTGAACGTATCCTATTCGGCTTAATATGACTGTATGCTGTTGGCCTAAAGCCCAATACAAACATGACATTACCATTTTGTACACGCACCCCTACCGGTAATCACCGGCAAACGAGGACCATGACAGCACTGCAATGTATATGGCTTATACGTTGTAAGTGCCTTGTACAGTCTATCACCATCACATAGGTTACGTTCTTATGTTTTTAGTATACTTATACGCACTGCCCTCAATAGTC
The DNA here is from genome assembly GCA_035610835.1 of Ophiura sarsii. Taxonomy (NCBI): domain Eukaryota; kingdom Metazoa; phylum Echinodermata; class Ophiuroidea; order Amphilepidida; family Ophiuridae; genus Ophiura; species Ophiura sarsii. The sequence continues at coordinate 32,697,447 of CM069450.1, read as the reverse complement.
AAGAAATGGTAATAATGTTGTCGTTGATTACCACATCCGGGTAATTTTAGTGTAACGCTATGGGAAAACATACAATTTCTTGGTGGCTTTTTTATGAAAAAATGCCGGACAATTTCGTCCATAAAATGCATAACACTTTGAAGAGTGGGACTAAGGCTACCGGCTAGCTGGCATACTTTGGGGATAGCATACCTTTTAAAAGGTCAGTAAGGTGGGGAACACCGATGTCATGCGAAATACGTGAAACTTCGTACTTGCAGATGGCATTTCTCAAAGAGAGTAGTTTTAATCACAGAATAAGTTATTGTAGCTGATAAAATGTGTTTCAAGCTTTCCATTGATATCAAATATGTGGTATTTACCAGCCAAATAATGTGTTAAAAAAGGAAAAAAAGGTATACCTTTAGATTTGACCTTTAGTAAGGGATGTACAGCAATGTACAGTCTCATAGTAATCTTATAGGTTCATGTACTTTTCCATGCATTCTTTCTTTACTACATTATAATATGGCATGTACCATAGGAATAGTAGATACAGAAGGGATATCAGTGATCCATGATTAAAGGGGCACTAAGAGATGTGTTGGAGACTGCGCCCTTAATTATGATAAAAACTGGGATTAGAATATTCTTATAATTGTATTACATGTATGAACTTGACACCTATAAGGATTAAGAAAAATCAGCCCTCTTTGTACAAGAAAATGTCGATTCAAAAATGCTCGTACAGCCGCGACGAGCATTCTACGTCCGACAGTATTCCCCTGCAGTACGCGTGATACATAACGCGAACCATATTTGCATAGAGGGCGTATTTCAATAAATAGCGATGATATTGTTTTAATCAAGTTTTGCTGTGTTTTTGTTAGTAGAAACAACAATAATGGCAATGATTGTTAAAGTTTAAATCCTATTATAGAGACCAGTCACCTATTTCTTTACACGTTATGCATAAGTCTGTTGACTTTCGCGGGTTCGTTTTATTTGTCCTCCACAAACTTTGTTCACTCTGTGTATGAACATTGGTACGTGACCTTACTAAAGTAACATAGGGCACAATGACATAATTGTATGTGGTCAATGCCCTGATTGTGCTAAACAATTTTGTGGAGGAATAAATTCAACTAATATATGTCCTTGGTGAACGGGCACAACCCGAAATCGATCGCACAATAATATTTCCTTTTCGCGTTCGTGACAATATTATCCACAGTTCATTGTTCATTATATGTAAAGTAAATCCTTCCCGTATTTACTATTTACGCACGTTCTTTTTTAAACCTATTAAATGTCGGCGATATATAGGGATGTGGAGATCCAGTTTAGTTTTATAGCATCATGGTTGCCCTCAAGAGTTTATTTCCGAAGACGATTACAAATTAATTTATTGCTCAGCCGTACGGTGTCATACGGTCAACATATATGCCGCAAACTGTAGCTAAAAGTATTGTACGGGCGTTCAAGTTCAACATTATGTGCGACGGTGTGCGACTTCATGACAATTAGCAAAAAACTACTTATTTCTAATTAGGCTATTTTTATGCCCTCGCGGCCAAAAAAATGGGTGCTGCCCGCCTGCAAACAGTTGTGTTTTCAATGTATCGGGCTAATTTATTGTCCTGAGTTGTGATCTAGGAGGCATATCGCTGTGTTTTAGGAAACATTTATGGCAACACTCTTGCGACATAATGAGGGGATTAACAGGGACATACTTGGTTTCAGCCAAACAACCTTCTATAGGCGATCTAAGTTTAGTATTTAAAGAATCTTACAGAATCAATATTTTCTGTGCGCAACTCATTAACATAGAGGTGAACTCTGGCTGACATTCGTTGTTATGTCGTTGGTAAGTAGTTATATAACCTTGGGGGTCAATCCAATTTCTTGGACACATCCAGAAAACAAATTATGGGCGATAGAGGGCATGGGTCACAACTTATACTTCTAATGTATGTGCCATACGTACAAGCACCAATGCAAATTGAACTAATGCAAATATTTCTGTACTGATATAGAAATATTTGCATTGGTGTCAGCAATTTTGTAGGGTGGTTGTATTTATGGTGACATTTTACTTTCGCGTCTATCGTACAAGTCTTACGTACAATACACTTATACGTATAAGCCGTACGTACTAGTTTTGCAGTGCGGCTTTAATCATGACAGTTTATTCACATCCAATCTTGGAAAGTGATGCACACATCAAATAATAAAGACCATTATTATTTATATGGGCCTTCAAAACGGTACAATAAAAGTGCGTATTGAATATTGTGCTTCAAGTTCCCGGATGTGCGTCCAATATTCAAAAATATTGCCGTCCAATATTTTTTGTGCTGCGCAGAAGATGTGCGCGTGAGTATATATGCAGAGAAGGTCAGTTCGGGCTAACTTATTTTGATAAGTTAGCCCGAACTGTATCAAACAGTATGTTATATAAATAATAATAATAATATTGAATGTCTTATTTTCGGATGATACAAGAATATATTGCACTCGCTATAAAAATATTGCACTCGTCTCCGACTCGTGCAATATTTTTATAGCTCGTGCAATATATTTTTGTATCACCCTCAAAGCCATTCAATATTATATAATTATTATTTATATGGGCCTTCAAAACGGTACAATAAAAGTGCGTATTGAATATTGTGCTTCAAGTTCCCGGATGTGCGTCCAATATTCAAAAATATTGCCGTCCAATATTTTTTGTGCTGCGCAGAAGATGTGCGCGTGAGTATATATGCAGAGAAGGTCAGTTATTTTGATAAGTTAGCCCGAACTGAAAAACTTAAAAGTTTTTATCAAACAGTATGTTATATAAATAATAATAATAATATTGAATGTCTTATTTTCGGATGATACAAGAATATATTGCACTCGCTATAAAAATATATTCTTGTATCACCCTCAAAGCCATTCAATATTATATAATTAGTGGACAGATTATTCAATGTTATTTTGAATTTCTCTAGAAAAGGATGTGTTTGTTTAATACGTGGGAAATTTTAGTTATCATCCCAGTTATTCACCATAAATACAGAGACACGAGCATCAAACCTTTGGGGTTGGGGGGGGGGGGGGGGAACGGGGGGAGGGGGGAACCAAATCGGGGGGAAAGAATCCCGTGGTGCCGCTACTGGCCACCCTAAATATATCCAGATACCTAGCTCCATCTGTTTGAGCAATTTCAAAGGAATTGCAGGTTGCCATCTACTATTCACAGCAGGAATCAAACCCATTATCAAAGTATAGCTATCTACCGTAGAAAGCAAGCACAGCGCATTCCGTTAAGATTAAATTGAAAACAAAACAATATAGGTGAATGTATCCTACTGTGCTAAATGAAAACTACAGGATGGCCCGCACATTGCCGCTTGGTCGGATATATTTCAAGGTGGAAACTACCTAAGGGATGATTTTCTTTGCCGTTCATAATTGCTGTTTTCGATGTACTTTAAATTCTATTAAACCTTGACAAGTATTAACCATAATAATTTTATTGCCGCCCATGTGATATTCAAGCGGCATAATACGTTATTTTTAGATCCGGTCCGAAAGACTATTTTGAGATTGACCATTACGTTCAACTTAAAGTGTTTCCGGCCGACCGATACAAATCTACAGTCACATCGTGAACATATTATCGCAATATATCTGCCTTGTTCTTTACAATAGTTGGTACGAACTCTGAATCCGTGCAAATAAAAGAAGCGGTACATTTGTATGACTTATAGTACAGACTGTAAAAACAATATACAATTACATTTATGTCTCCAAGAATATAATATGAATTAACCCTGCAGTGACATAATGTTTCCTAGTGCAAATTAAATACTACTTAGTTTGGGTTTTATAAATGCTTTTATTCAAAAGTTACACCCATTTAATCAAAGCGGTCATACAGTGAGTTGGGTCTGTAAGCGGTCATACAGTGAGTTGTGCCTGTTTCACTGTTTTTTTAGCATGAACATGTTTATTTGTAGTAAATGATTGGATTTGCAGTGGCGGTTACAGGGGGCGGAGGGGGCGGGCCCCTCGTAAAATGTGACTATATACTTTTTTGTGTACCACTGTACCTTTTCAGATAGGTTCCGTCGGTACATTTGCGAGTTCTACCATGCGATATTGTTTTGCGGTTTTGTGACGAGTTATTATATGGTTATGTTTAAATACGTAATATTTTAAAATGCCACATTGTCAACCCCTGAACAGGGGGCAAACTCGCGGTGTGATCTATTTATTCCAGTTTGCCATTGATTTTGCCACCTTTAAGTCAAACATCGGCCCAAGCGGTTAACAATGAAAACAGGTTTTTAAAATTGGGCAATTTTTTTTGATACAATCTGTACAAGTCTATGTTTAGGTAGAGCTGCGAAATCACTAGGCTGAACTCCAGAGTAAAACGTGTGTTTTATTCGAGACTTTCTTTTACGATATAGGAAACGGATTGATTTGGTTCCCAGTTTTTCGAGGCACTTTCAAAAAAGACACATGAACATACAATTAGTTGTGAAATGGAGAAGTTAATTCCATGAGATAACTTTGATTATTTGATTCAACGTTTCTACGTTAACTATCAAAACACAGTTTTATGGTCGAACATTTTTAAATCGATCAAATAACGGAACAAATAGCGATCAATAACATTCCAATTTTCGTTTCTCGAGATTCAACATTTGCGGCGCAATATTTCCTTTACATAGTGCGCGGACTGACCCATGAACAGGTGGGATTTTAGGTGCACAACAATATTTCGAACCAAAAGTATATGATAGCTTTTATAAAAATTCCATGCATATGTTAATATGACGTCTTTCGAAATTGTCATCACAGGATTATGAGTTTCTAGACCTGGGCCCTATTTCATAAAACTCTAAAAAAAATTCTTAACTTAAGAAGAATCTAATAGGAACCCTTCTTAACTAACAAACTTAAAATTAATCTTAGGTTGACCGTTATGAAATAGGGCCCTGGTCATTTTTTGTATCGACCCGACTTGATTTAGGATGTCCGTATTGTCAGGGTCCAAGGCTATAATACGCAACACTATACGCAATGCGACAATACGCAACACTATACGCAATGCGACAATACGCGGGCGTCGTGGCGACGGAACCACGCGGGAGAAAGCAAAACAAAACAAACAGAAAAGGCAGAAGATAGGACGCTGGAAAACGGGACGGAAGGGCGGATGCCTTGAAGGCCAGGAAGGCCAGGCCGGAAAACTCAAAAGAATGATACGGCTCTGCGTGAATCTTCTGGTATCTTTGGCTAGACTATAATTATAGCTCATCCCTGTTGGATGAGGTTGGAGAACGTAGAAAGATACGGCACTGCGAGGATCTGCGGTTGTCTATGGCAGGACGATAATAAGTCTAGCTCATTCCTGTTTAAAATGAGATTGGAGAACATAAAAGATACGACACTGCGAACTTCTGTAGTCTATGGCCAGTACGAAACTTTACTGCTGAAGAACTGACTTCGGTATTTTGCCGCCGATAGTGAAGACCTTCAATAAGACTCGAGCCCGCGACAACTGATCTTCTGGTGGAACATTTTATACGATAAGTGCACTTTGTCAACCAAATCAGTGATCACTGAGCGCGTGCAATGTGTTGCGTTGTTTATTCATGATTTATGTTTTATTTATATTAAATTGTTGTTTACAAAGTCTGGGTATTACAGTGAATTCTTTAATTATAAGATCCGAGCTAACTCGGGTCGTGACAATTGGGGGCTCGTCCGGGAAATCTCTTCAGAATTTTGGAAGAGATTAATTCGTTTTAGTGAAATATATTTGTATTATTAATTTTGGTTGAAATATTTGGAACGATGAGATCAGTTGAGTAGTTGGTGGAATTGGATAAAGCTATCGAGGCGGCTAGGTTCGAATTAGCCAATATTAAGCGTCAACTTAAAATATCGGAATGCATTATTACAACGCCGAGTTTTGATGATAATCGCGATGATATTGTGGCATACTTGATCAGATTTGAACGCCTAGCGCAGTATCGCGAATGGCCGCAAGAAGCGTATTTGCCAAAATTAGTGGGATGTCTAAACGGTGAGGCTTTTGATATTTATGCTCAGTTGAATACTGACGAGAAAGCAAGTTATTCTGCGCTGAAAATTGCGTTGTGTGAAAGATTTCGGGTAGACAGAAATAATGTCGGCAAACAGCGGCCGAATAAAAGAAGGCCAGGGAAATGTGGAAAGCGCTCCACAACAAACGCAGGGGTTTCCGTGAATACAAGTCGTGCTGATTTCAATGTTGATACAAGAGAAATTGTGGTGGCAGAGAATGTCGAAGAAAGCCAAAAGATTAGAAACAAGTTGTGGGGAATTCCTGTGGTGAAATGTCGGGGTAACAAAGTTGTAGGGGACAGTGTGGTGAGGACTGGATATGGTTTGGAAAGGGCGGTGGGAAATGTAGTTCATTGGGTAGGTAGTCAGATACTAGAGGAGAAGAAACCTTCAGGACTTGATAGGTCACAGATAAGAGTGGGTAAAAGGTTGTTGAAGTCTGTCATTGTTACAGAGGTCAGGGTTGTCAGGCGAGTCGAGCTGAAGTCCAAATTAAGGCGTTGGACTCAATGGAATAGAAGAAAAGGGGAGAAGTATTCGGGCGCGTATCCGGTGCGATTAGGATTTGGCGCGCGCATGCCATGCGACTGGAGGCGCAGAAAAAAGTTTGTTAATAATTATATCATGTGTGATTAGTAAATGCCAAGCAGGGCGTAATAAATTGATATTCTAACCACCAAATGCTATGGGATCTCAAGACATTCCATTTAGAGTATCAACTCTATAATATTTAAAAACACGAGGGTTTCGATAACGAGGTTGTAATGATTATCGATTGACGCAATATTTTAGTTCAGTGAGATATTATTTTGTATATTTATGACGAATAAAATACGCTTAGGATAGACAAATGCTATCTTAAAAATAGCATTCGCCAAAAGAGGGGAGTAGTGTCAGGGTCCAGGCTATAATACGCAACACTATACGCAATGCGACAATACGCAACACTATACGCAATGCGACAATACGCGGGCGTCGTGGCGACGGAACCACGCGGGAGAAAGCAAAACAAAACAAACAGAAAAGGCAGAAGATAGGACGCTGGAAAACGGGACGGAAGGGCGGATGCCTTGAAGGCCAGGAAGGCCAGGCCGGAAAACTCAAAAGAATGATACGGCTCTGCGTGAATCTTCTGGTATCTTTGGCTAGACTATAATTATAGCTCATCCCTGTTGGATGAGGTTGGAGAACGTAGAAAGATACGGCACTGCGAGGATCTGCGGTTGTCTATGGCAGGACGATAATAAGTCTAGCTCATTCCTGTTTAAAATGAGATTGGAGAACATAAAAGATACGACACTGCGAACTTCTGTAGTCTATGGCCAGTACGAAACTTTACTGCTGAAGAACTGACTTCGGTATTTTGCCGCCGATAGTGAAGACCTTCAATAAGACTCGAGCCCGCGACAACTGATCTTCTGGTGGAACATTTTATACGATAAGTGCACTTTGTCAACCAAATCAGTGATCACTGAGCGCGTGCAATGTGTTGCGTTGTTTATTCATGATTTATGTTTTATTTATATTAAATTGTTGTTTACAAAGTCTGGGTATTACAGTGAATTCTTTAATTATAAGATCCGAGCTAACTCGGGTCGTGACAATTGGGGGCTCGTCCGGGAAATCTCTTCAGAATTTTGGAAGAGATTAATTCGTTTTAGTGAAATATATTTGTATTATTAATTTTGGTTGAAATATTTGGAACGATGAGATCAGTTGAGTAGTTGGTGGAATTGGATAAAGCTATCGAGGCGGCTAGGTTCGAATTAGCCAATATTAAGCGTCAACTTAAAATATCGGAATGCATTATTACAACGCCGAGTTTTGATGATAATCGCGATGATATTGTGGCATACTTGATCAGATTTGAACGCCTAGCGCAGTATCGCGAATGGCCGCAAGAAGCGTATTTGCCAAAATTAGTGGGATGTCTAAACGGTGAGGCTTTTGATATTTATGCTCAGTTGAATACTGACGAGAAAGCAAGTTATTCTGCGCTGAAAATTGCGTTGTGTGAAAGATTTCGGGTAGACAGAAATAATGTCGGCAAACAGCGGCCGAATAAAAGAAGGCCAGGGAAATGTGGAAAGCGCTCCACAACAAACGCAGGGGTTTCCGTGAATACAAGTCGTGCTGATTTCAATGTTGATACAAGAGAAATTGTGGTGGCAGAGAATGTCGAAGAAAGCCAAAAGATTAGAAACAAGTTGTGGGGAATTCCTGTGGTGAAATGTCGGGGTAACAAAGTTGTAGGGGACAGTGTGGTGAGGACTGGATATGGTTTGGAAAGGGCGGTGGGAAATGTAGTTCATTGGGTAGGTAGTCAGATACTAGAGGAGAAGAAACCTTCAGGACTTGATAGGTCACAGATAAGAGTGGGTAAAAGGTTGTTGAAGTCTGTCATTGTTACAGAGGTCAGGGTTGTCAGGCGAGTCGAGCTGAAGTCCAAATTAAGGCGTTGGACTCAATGGAATAGAAGAAAAGGGGAGAAGTATTCGGGCGCGTATCCGGTGCGATTAGGATTTGGCGCGCGCATGCCATGCGACTGGAGGCGCAGAAAAAAGTTTGTTAATAATTATATCATGTGTGATTAGTAAATGCCAAGCAGGGCGTAATAAATTGATATTCTAACCACCAAATGCTATGGGATCTCAAGACATTCCATTTAGAGTATCAACTCTATAATATTTAAAAACACGAGGGTTTCGATAACGAGGTTGTAATGATTATCGATTGACGCAATATTTTAGTTCAGTGAGATATTATTTTGTATATTTATGACGAATAAAATACGCTTAGGATAGACAAATGCTATCTTAAAAATAGCATTCGCCAAAAGAGGGGAGTAGTGTCAGGGTCCAGGCTATAATACGCAACACTATACGCAATGCGACAATACGCAACACTATACGCAATGCGACAATACGCGGGCGTCGTGGCGACGGAACCACGCGGGAGAAAGCAAAACAAAACAAACAGAAAAGGCAGAAGATAGGACGCTGGAAAACGGGACGGAAGGGCGGATGCCTTGAAGGCCAGGAAGGCCAGGCCGGAAAACTCAAAAGAATGATACGGCTCTGCGTGAATCTTCTGGTATCTTTGGCTAGACTATAATTATAGCTCATCCCTGTTGGATGAGGTCGGAGAACGTAGAAAGATACGGCACTGCGAGGATCTGCGGTTGTCTATGGCAGGACGATAATAAGTCTAGCTCATTCCTGTTTAAAATGAGATTGGAGAACATAAAAGATACGACACTGCGAACTTCTGTAGTCTATGGCCAGTACGAAACTTTACTGCTGAAGAACTGACTTCGGTATTTTGCCGCCGATAGTGAAGACCTTCAATAAGACTCGAGCCCGCGACAACTGATCTTCTGGTGGAACATTTTATACGATAAGTGCACTTTGTCAACCAAATCAGTGATCACTGAGCGTGCAATGCGTTGTTTATTCATGATTTATGTTTTATTTATATTAAATTGTTGTTTACAAAGTCTGGGTATTACAGTGAATTCTTTAATTATAAGATCCGAGCTAACTCGGGTCGTGACACGTATGTCCAGCATACATTGTTTGTGTATTACTGCAGTGAACAACAAGGGGGAAGAATTGTGCATCTGGGTTCTTGGGAATAGATTGATGATAATTATTAGAATGTGTAATATAATAATAATAATAATAATAATAACAGTGCTTATATAGCGCTGTACCAAAAATGTATAATTATATGAGTAAGAAATGGAATTTGAAGCGTATTATAAAATAATTGCACGGAGATGACAGAGTAGCTTTATATAGCGTACTCCAACATTTCTTAAAACAATACGCGCCAATTACTGCGAAATGTAAACCGTATTTTCTGGTATTGACCTTTTGTTCGAAGCCTTTAAGTGTTCAAGGACTTGATTTATTTAGCCTAGTTGCCAAAGTGTATGAAAACATACCCTGATGATCTTGTTTTTGTATGTGTGCATGTTATTGGTTTTGCTGGTTATAAGATTCCGTTAAAGTAATAGAGTCAGACATTACATGGTTAAATGTCTCCTCTGATTAAGTACACATCCTCTGGGTTGATACTATTTACTCAATCAACCCAACTCTTTCTAGCTTCGACCATAGCGAATGTATCACCTACTTGCACCCCAAGGGAAATGTAATGCCAATCTGAACCGATATAAATTCAAATCAAAGTTGATTGAATCATGGAATGGGCAATATAATTAGTACTCAGGATTATAATAGGGAGAAGGCTCTAATTAAAGGTATATGACCCGATCACTTTTTTGGGGCTATGATTTTTTTTCACATCAAGATATTTTGATATCAGAAGAATCCTCATATTTTTCTCATTATGTCTGTAAAATCTTAGGGGCCAGAAATGTTCCATTTAGAAATTATAGGCAAAAATGTGGTGAATTACTGCCAAAGGTGGTTAACCACCAGCCAGTTTGTGTACTATTCAATGGGCAACATAATTGTGACCCTGTGATTCTAAAATAAGAACTATTGCAGTTATGCAACTCAAACTTTGGAATGTGACACATATAAGGATGACCTTTCATATGAAACAGAAAACATCAAGTTGAAAATCGGTCCAGCAATCGGAACAACTACCTTTAAGCGGGTGACTGTTAAACTCACGGATCAGAATTTACTTTACTTTTAAGTGGATCCCCCGTTATGGTAAAAAGCTGGTTTCGCTTAAATACATAGAGCTGGATGTGTTCTGTATAAGAATCTTCACAACAGGTCTCTGTTTTCAAGCCCAAATATAATAATATGCGCATTGTGTTTCCCTTTCCACTCGTTTCGATAACGGTATGGATCAAATGAAGTATCCTAAAGCTCCCTTGGATTCAACGGATACACTAATGTACACATTTATTCAGATCTTATCGGAATTTCCGCTCTATAAGAAACACTTTAGATAATTCGGTTTATATACATGACCGCTATATCCGAAATAAAGTATACCGTCAGCCTGCTTCGATAATTGCCTAACTCACTTTTCAGCAAAATTGAGTTTTTGCATAAATCATGACTTCATTACATTATGCACATGCTGTTATAATACCTAAGTCATTGACCAATCAAAAGTGTTGATAAATGAAGAGCTTTGTTGCAAAAGGGCCACCAGAACACTCCAACATGTTACTCATTTTGCATTATTGAATTTGCATTGACAAATCCATGGAATTAATCAAATTATTGTATGGCTGTGTTCATCTGTTTCTGACTTTGATTAGTGCATCCATGCACGCCAATTGAGGCATCAACAATACAAACCTCATTCCACATAATGAATATCCATCCATCCATCAATAATGCAAAATGAGTAACAGGTACACAGGTAACAGGTTTCATACTGTTGTTGTTTTCTAAGAACTAGAAAAAAATGAGTTAGGCAATTATCGAAGCAGGCTGACGATACAGCGCTATGGGACCTCTCTCTAGTATAATCGATTAAAACACTTATTTCAAGTACCATCGGAGACCAACATCCCTCTGTAATGACAGAAACGTGCCTTGAATAACATTTTAACGCTTCAGTGTGTACAGGTACATTCTTAGGATTTCTGTTTAGATAGATTGAGTACGACATTGTGTAGTTTTAAAAGCACTCCATCTGATTAAGTACACATCCTCCATGTCTCGTATATTATCGATACTGTTGCCTTAATCATCTTTACTTGTAGTAGCTGCTGGTCGTGTGCCACGAATTGGAACCCCGTATTTTGAGGAGGTGCGACATTTTTACACTGTTAATGATGTGTATGATATCACCGTTTCTATATTTCTCGTCATAAGATACTATACGGTGTGCATATTGCATGCGCGCAATTTTGAAATGTGTCCAGAATTTGTGACATTTTTATCAGTTTTTGACAGATTTACGGCGCGCAGCGAGATGTAGGAAGGGGTGGGGGGGGGGGGGGGGGGGGGGCTTGAGTCCATCGGTGTTATTGTTAATAGTCTGTTGATCATTGTCGGACTAAAGTACTTACATTGCATCTTGCACAATTACCGAATACTAATTGATTTTACCCATGCTCAAACATTTTTATGGCAGTAAGCTGAAGAAAATAGATTGTTTTCAAAAATAAGCGCTCCGTAAGATTGCATGTGCTTTATTTTGTCACACCCTGTATATGATGTTATTAGCCATATTAAATTTAGTATGTATATCCAGGCAACATTTCTAATTGTAACATGATCATTTCATGTGTGTTTTATTTCATTTCATTATCTTTGCTTTCATCAACAACAAAAAAAGAAACGCGTGTATCATACATGTGCATTTTGCTTGTTACACCCTGTATAATATGGTAATTATTGGTCGTATGTTTGTGTTTGGTGCAATATTATTACAAAACGTCAATTTAAAATTTATTATTATGACACTAAATTATGAAACGGTTAACTTTATTTCAGAAATAAGTTTTCACATACTTATATTGTTATAAATGTTGACCACCCTGTATAAGGTATCTTTTATAACTAAAGACAAAGGTGGCAACATTTTTCTTTGTAATACTAGTGTATACGTTTGAATTATGCAGCTTAATAGATTATAATTTTATCTTCAAGGTATGGAAATGACCAGTGAAAATTTTGTATTTTTGGTGCATTTCTTGATGTTTGCACCCTATATATTATCTACCCACCCTGTATAATGATCTTGATATTGTCATTGTGAGATTTGGAAATGTGTATGCTTTCAGGAAATGTATACTTTCTTTATACTCTTATGTACAATTTTAATGCTAAAAATGTTTTAGCATATGTCACACAAAGGAGTCCCGACTCAAGGCACACGACCTGCTTTATTATGGTCACTTTTTACATGGGAAAGGCAGCACAAAGCTATCCCTAAATAAATTCCAATACAATCTGATGGTCTATGGTGAATCACATTTCAATATTTTGCCTTTTTTTTGCAGTGATACTTCAGAGCCAGAAAATACCCATGTATACCCAGTCATATACGCCTTTTAAAGATGACGAACTCGGCACACCCACCATTAAATTAAACGGCTATTATTCACCCAAAGAATGCCCATAACGAAATAGCATAGTGCCATGTAGAGCTGTATCAAAAAAAAATCACATATTTTTAGAATTAAGAATTAAAAAGAATTACGAACTACGAATTTATGGATTGAGAACTATGAATTATGAATTACGAATTACGAATAACGAATGACGAATTACGAATTACGAATTACGAGTTACGAATTACGAATTACGAATAACGATTTACGAATTAGGAATTGGGAATTCGAATGGGGAATTAGGAATTAGGAATTAGGAATTAAGAATTAGGAATTAGGATATATGAATTAGGAATAAGGAATTAGGAAACAGGAATTAGGAAACAGGAATTAGGAATTAGGAAATAAGAATTAAGAATAAATAATTGTGGATTGTGGATTGTGAATTGTGAATTGTGGAACTAGGAATTAAGAATTAATTTAGAATTTAGAATTTAGAATTTAGAATTGAGAATTAAGCATTAAATTTATAATTTTTGATTTATAATTTATAATTTATAATTTATAATTTATAATTTATAATTTATAATTTATAATTTATAATTTATAATTTATAATTTATAATTTATAATTAATAATCTATAACCTATAATCTATAATGTATAACATATAATTTATAATTTATAATTTATGATTTATAATTTATAATTTAGTATTATAGTATTTAGTATTTAGTAGAATTTAGAATTTAGATACTAATTTAAATAACAATAACAGTGCTTGAATCCCGTAATTACGAAATGATCACGATAATATAACAAAAAGAATTACATTCCATGTCAATAGCACGTATATGTAGCATCTATACTTCTTGAGACAAAATACATGACATAATTTGATGAAAAGTGAACGACCGTTCATCTAACCGCGTAGATTCTCTGCATTTACAGCAATTAGTATTTCAAATTCAATTAGATGTCTGGTTATTGTGTCTTACACAGGCCTCTAATACTTTACATTCATCTTAGGTAACCATTTTATTAGATTATGGAATTTGGCGGATTGTTCATTATGTCAACAGATTTTAATTATGAATGCACCAAGTAATAAAAGCTTCGAATTTCTAAACGCTGTTATTGACTTTATACTCAAATATAGTCGTAGACGTTCGTTTGACTATTTTACCAATTGCATCTCACCTTTTCATTTGCTTGACCGGCTGATGATTACAATGCCAAGACGTACTGTTGTGACACAGCTGTTCGGCATGATAATGACTATATTGGCATGTGCAGCAAGGATATCGATGAGACAACAAGTTAATCGATACCTAAATGACACCAAAGAAGCCTTGCATTTGAATATTATATCCTTCATTTGAGCACATTTTTATTCACCAACACAACCCTGGATTTTACGATTAGCTGGTTTAGTAAACATTTCAATTCAATAGATGATTGGTTAAAAGTACAAACAAATTGAACTGAAAAATTGACATTAAACAGCACCATAACCTTAACGGCGATGAGGCGTCTATCAGCATTGGTCACCTATATGATCGTATGATTTTGTTAGGAAACGTCATGAACTACATCACGTGACTTCAACAGAAATGAAACACTTTCTGATACTGAATACGTAAAGGACAATAACGTCGAATCTGTCTAGAAACTTTAATTTGAATTCCCAGAAGTTCTATTTCCGAACAATATGGAACACTTAAACGTTTGATTGGAACCTACAGCGTGTCCCAAAAACTGGGTTCAAAAGTTTGCGAGCTTATAACGAAATAAGTAGGAATCATGGATAGTTTATATTCAAGGATATCAAACAAAACATACGTGACCTTAATTGGGTAAATTTAAAGACCAATCCAATGTTAACTTTTTGAAATACAAAGATTTGAATAGAGCATGGTCAGAACCCATTTGTCCCGATTTAAGGAATAAATCATCCATGCGTTGCATGAAAGTGTGCACTACATGCAGTATTCCCGGCATGGGGTTTATTCACCAAAAGAACTTGACAATAACTGATAACTCGGACTAAAACAAAGAACATTTTGTTTTAATGTTATGTAAATAATGAACTTGTTTTATTGCAATATGACCCAGATAATTTTGTTCACTGCCCAAGTCTTTATAAAGAATGAATGCAAGGCAAAACGTTATTGAAGTCCTAACAATGCGCAATTGCAACACATGGTGGTGTTCCTTGAAAAGTGGAACAAATGGGTTCTGACCACGTTCCATTCAAATCTTTGTATTTCAAAAAGTTTATATTGGATTGGCCACATAGTTTAACCAATTAGGGTCAGGTATATATTGTTTAATATCCTTAAATATAAATTATTCATGTCCGTAAATAGATTCATCAGGTCTGTTGATAATCATGAAGTAGTAAGGTTTTTTGGCAAGACCAATATCAGATAGATGGATAGATTCTGTCCATAATTAGAAGGAATTATGGACAGAAAACCGTTAAGATTGTACGTGATTTAGGAAGAGTGGACAAGAAAATTGCAAGTAATCGCAATCACCTAGCTTTCTCTCTCCGTTCCAAAGATCTGGACATAACACCCCACAATCTTAACATAAAATGCCCAATTAACACTAAAAATGCCCGTGATATCGTGAGAAAGGCTAAAAAAGATCTGTTACGCGAACGTATTCGTATCATCAATAACAATCTGAATGAATTTAATCGCAAACAATCGGTCTTGAAATCGCAAGTCATCAATACATTAAATGATGATGAACAGCGCCATCTGTCGTCACATCTGAAACACAAAAGCGACGAAGAATTCAAGAATACAAAATGTCGCCACATAAAGAAATTGGACCGTCTACAGGAGAAATAGAGACCCAAGATTTCACCACAAGAAACCGACCTGAGCGGGACGCAACGTAAGAGGTGGGTTGTTAATTTATCTAAACATAAACTGACGACATCCCAGACCAAAGTATTAGCCAAAGGCCTCAATTATGCGATTGCTCCATCTATTCTTCCGTATGATGAGGATTACATCGTTGCCACAGAACAAGTGTGTGGTAAGCTGCCAAATTCGGAAGCTACGGTTTTGCGAGCTGAAATCGCGGGAGTATTACGTAGCTCTAAACCCACAAAATCTAACCTGTCGAAAGCGGAATTAATAGCGCTCAATCAGCTTAAGAAAGACAAGTCAATATCCATTTTACCGGCGGTTAAAGGGAGAGTCATAGTGGTAATGGACAGTTCTACTTATGATGAAAAAGTCAATACTATGCTCAGCGACCATAAAACGTACGTATGAAAAACTTTCGACAGACCCAACAAATAAGTACAAAAAGGAGCTTATGTCAACACTGAAGACACTAAAAGATCAGTCCAAAATCACCACTCAACAATATGAGTATCTTCGTTCTTCTGGTGAATCGATCCCGAGGTTATATGCTACGCCAAAAATACACAAACCGGATAAACCACTTAGACCCATAGTCGACTATACGGGTAGCATAGGCTATAATGTCTCGATATCTTTAGCTGATATTTGCGCACCTTTAGTGGGCACAACGACACACCATGTCAAAAACTCACAGCATGAAAAAATAGTCACAGAAAAAGACGACCATTATAAAGAAGAGGAACACATCAGAGAAGCCCTTGCGGTTTGTGGCTACCCTAAGTGGACAGTGGATAAAGTAAAGAACAAATGAAAGCAAAAAAAGACAAAACAGTAGTTGTCAAGAATCAGAAAGCAGTCCAGGAAAACAAAAGCAAAGGTATGGTCGTGCTTCCTTATGTGGCAGGTCTCTCTGAAAAAGTCAGCAGAGTTCTGAAAAAACACAACATAGCGTCCGCCATGAAACCGCACACGACCATCAGAAATATGCTTGTGCATCCAAAAGACAAACAAGAGAAAGACATGAAAGTAAATGTAATTTATGAAATACCATGTACCAGCTGTGACAAGACGTATGTAGGCGAGACAAAGAGGAGATTTGGCATCAGACTTGGCGAACACAAACGCTAAGCAGAAAAAGCCGGTCAATCAAGTTTCACCAGATCTAAACGCAAAGAATCACTAACAGAACTTAATAAATCAGCCATCACAGATCACGTGGCCAGGGCAAATCATGTTTAACTGGGAGGGGGCCTCAATTTTGGGTAGAGAAGATAATAGAAAGGCACGTTGGATACGGGAATCCATCTGGATAAGGAGGCGAGGCACAGAGATCATGAACAGAGACGAGGGGGTCTACAATCTCAGTCACGTGTACGATCCACTGATTACGCCTTCCACCACCAAGGGCGTCACCACCAAGGGCATCAACAACAGCCGATCAGTAGCTTTGAGAAAGCTGGTCGTTGACCAGCGAAACTGTCAGCTTGGAAAAAAATTGGTCTTGCCAAAAAACCTTACTAATTCATAAATTATCCATGTTTCCTACTTTTTTAGTTATAAGCTCGCAAACTTTGGAACCCAGGTTTTTGGGACACGCTATATTGCATTAGTATGCTTACCTGCTTATGGCGATTCAAAAGGTCGGACTTTTGTGATGTCCTTTCACACTGCTCTATCATTCATGCAATTTTTCAGATCTTGTCCACTTAAGCCGGTGTCCTCTGTAATAATCCTGATGAAGTCTTTTCTGGGTTGTCCTCGGGATCTTTTTCCATGTTTGGGTTGCCACAAGAGACCTTTGGCTGCTGCTTCGTCATCACTCAGAAAACAGTGTCCGGCAAATTTGAGTCTCCTCGACTGTAGCCTCACAGAGATCGGCAATAGTTTCCAATACAAATCTTTATTGGCGGTATGCGATTGCCATGAAATATCTAGCGCCTTTCTTAGGAGACGAGTGTAGCAGCCATCTAAGGCCTTCTCTGTTTTGGAATTGATTGACCAGGATTCTGCTCCATATACCAGGACTGGTTCCACTGTCGTTGTAAATAGCCTCAGCTTCATGTCCCTTGGGAGCTTACTTTTCCAGATATTACCCAATGTATTACATGCTTTCCAAGCTTGTGCCTTTCTGATGAAAAGTCCTTTTCACTACTGGCCATCCAAGCACCTAGGTACTTGAAATCTTGAACAATTTTGAGGTCATTTTCATCCAGAGTTGTAATATCAGAAAGGGGCTCATTGTATAGCATGGCCTTCGTCTTTTTAGCATTCATGCCTAGTCCAACTCTGAGCGCAGCAACTTCCACAAGGTGTAGCAGTTCTTCTGCATCTCTGATGTTGTTTGCTAGTAGGGAAATGTCATCCGCAAAATCAAGGTCTGTTAAAACTTGCGGACCCTTTCTTGAACTCTTCCCGGGTTCTTATAAAAAGCCAAGACGCTCTTTATTGCCGTTCAAAGCTTTTCTCAGGACGTGGTCAATCTCAGTGATGAATAAGAATGGTGCCAGTGTATCACCTTGTAGAACCCCTGCCTGGATGTTAAAATCTTGTGTAACTCCATCTGGTGATGTGACATGAGCAGCAGTATTTCGGTATATTAGCCCTATGGCAGACACTAGCTTCTCTGGGACCCCATAATCTTGTAGAATTTCCAGCATTTTCCTCTGTGGATGGTATCAAATGCATTCTTGAAGTCAATGAAAACAAGAGCTGCTTATAGATTGTTGTTCTTTATCTCCGTAATTCTTCTTCTTAGAGCAAGTATCTGTGTTGCTGTTGATCTTCCTGGGCGAAAACCATTTTGGTTGAAGCGTAGGACAGGATCAAGGAATGGTCTTATCCGGTTTAGCAGCAATCTGTTGAATGTTTTCGCTACAATGGATGACAGACATAATCCTCTGTAGTTCTTTCCTTCTCGGTAAATCACCACTCTTTAGGATTGGTATAATGTTGGGAAGTGACCACTGGTCTGGTTTTCTGTCATTTAGTAGTGCATCATTGCAGAAGTTACGGATAATATCATCAAGGTCACATCTTTTTAGGACCTCTGGTGGGATGTAATCTTCACCTGAGCTTTTAACTTCGATGATAACCTTCTTTGCTGCTATGTATTGGCGTCATGATCGAATGCATCGGTTCTCATATCAAATTCTTGAATGCCTAGTAGTTGGTGGAAGTGTGCATACCAGGTATCCAGTCTTTCAGCCTGTGTTTCTCCTTTAATCTGGCCTTTCTTAGCAGTCTTGCGTCCACTAACCTCATTGATGAGATCCCAGGCTGCTTTGTGCTGACAGTTGATATGGGCATTTTCAACTTGCTTGATCTTTCTTGTGAGAATGTCCCCATTAAGTTGATCATGTATCACTAAGACAGATTTCTCTTTGCCATTAGATTGGTTCTTGATGTAATTAAACCTTCTAGGTTGTCTATGAGCTGAACATTTTGTACCTCCTTTCTGGCTTCTACAATCCTGGAATCATTCCATATCACTTCCTTGGGGCGCTTAGGGGCTCTTATCACCAGTTCTTCAGTTGCTTCACTATTGGCTTTCATGAAGCACTCATATACACCATTGGGATTGTCTTCACAATTTTGTCTTAGAACACTGAATCTATTTCGTACTTTGATGGTATAGCGCTCCTGTAGTTCCACATCTCGAACTAGTTTCTTCCAGTCATATTTGATTTTTCATGCTGGTGTTTTCCCACTAGCTCTTATCGTATCGTAGCTGTCACTATACAATGATCGGCAAAAGAGTTATATGAACAGGAGTTGGTAACACTGTTTCTCCATTTCCTTCGCACAAGGATAAAATACAGCTGAGCTTTGTATCCTGATGGTAAGCTACAGGTCCATTGTCTAGATTCCTTCTCTCTAAAGCAGGCGTTCGTGATTACTAGGTCATTTGCTATCACGAGATTATGGAGTAATTCACCGTTCCTATGAGTTGTCTTATGGTATGGAAAGTTTTAATATCCCTTGCCTACACGGGCATTGAAATCTCCTCAACAATCAAAAAGTTGTGTGCTGGAACTGGTTTTATAGCTCTGTCTAAGGCTTTGAAGTGTTGATCAACCTCCCTTTCCTCCGAAACATTTGTGGGACCGGATGTCCACCAAAAGCTGCCGATATTATTCAAGGTGTTATAGATGTGCAGGATAAAAGTGCTTTCTTAGCTTTTGGGCTCAGCAGTATCCCGACTCCGCCTATAGAGGCCCCTGCATTGTTTCTCCATGCTGAAGATTAATTGGTAGCCCGCAAAAAGGTCTTGGTACCAAATTTCTTCATCTTGGTGGACTGCTCTTGTTTTCCTAAAATATCCTGATTGTACAATTTGGCAAGGCCACATATTTCTTCTTGAAGATGTAAACTTCTCAGTGTTCTTGTATTGAGAGTAGAGATGTAGATTTTCTTCTTACATTTTAGTAGTCTTGGTTCCCTTGCTCGTCCTCTTTCGTCTGTGTCCACCCCTCCTTGCGGTTTTAAGGTGACCACATCATGTATACCAGTTAGTGGTACAGATTCCGAGCTAGGTGATAGTTTGGTAGGGGCTTTAACCCTAGTGCTTTTTGTTGTAGCCATCATTTTAGTCTTTTTGTTGCTAATGTACTGTTGATGGTCGCAACTCCTAATCAACAGTCGTCCACTGGCCGTTGGGAATTAATATGATGAATCAATCCTCATCCGCCCTTTACACTTGTTGCAATTGTCTCCAAACAAAAGCGTCAATATATCTGCTCAGGTCTCGGGAGTCCCTGAATGTGTTCACTGGCTGTTCTTCGAGGAAATCGAAGCACCCTTTTGCCGTTGCGAGATCAATTCTCTTATTCGCCTAAGGTAGTGAACTACCTTAGCTATTTTACCCATAGCTGGGTGGTTTATGTTCAGATTTTCCTTCCTTAACTCAGAGCCCCGTTAGTGGAACAGGCCGCAAAGCCTTATCGTAACGCTTAGCACCAACTGAAAAGTACTGATTTAAGCACTCAAATCGTGTATACTTATATGGTCAATATATTTTACGGGTAGGCGTCGCTCATCGGCGCATGCTATGTTTCGGCTTAGTACATAATCTATAGGGTTTAGATCTCAATATACTGCCGAGAAATCCATACAAGATCTCTATAAATGTGTTATTACACATTATAAGTGTGTTAGTTAAATCAAAGAAGATTTGATCTATGTTTTTATCAACACGATGAAATGGAAGAAATGCATGCAACACGCGCATATAATTCTGCTGGAAAACAGAGACATGTAGACTACAAGAGTATACAGATTATTAAAGAGATAGTTAAGATAAATTCAACACCATGTGTTTAATACAATAAACCCAACTGCATGCAATTATATTTTATCTTTATTTTTAAATGTTATCACCACAAGCAAAATGAAATAACCAATATGAGTCTACATTTCGGCTTGAAACAGAGATTAAAACAAAGAAGCGAGGTTATATTTTCTTTCCAAATATTAAAAACAAATTCCAGCTTAAAACGCGTTTAAGCAAATCTAGTTTCATGCGTCTACAGATACCACTAAAACAAATCAGTTTAACCTCTTACGATGTCTCTGATTGGGGCAGAAATGATGTTTCCATCTTTCTGTCCTATCAGCCTGTAGTTCTCAGTGTGTAAATGTCTTTATAGACACCATTCAAGAGGAGGCTTCAGATTGCTTATCACTACGGCCAGTGTTGACTTTTCATTCTAGGAGTAATGCAGCGTATCTAATTAATTGGCCAATTCCATGATGCAATCAACTTTAATTTGAATTTACTTTGGTTCAGATTGGTGCTACCTACCCCCTTGGGTGCACGTTAAGTAGGTGATACACATTTTCAATCTGATGGACGCGACAAATCCAAAATGAGTTAAGTTAATAGAGTTAGGAAGCACAGAAAACCTGTTTATATGGCGTATACATATAAGTGACTTGTACGTATGACTTATACGATAGTCGCTAAAGTAATATTATGCATCACCATACGACGTACATATAACCTAAAACGTGAACTGAGACAGCTGCAAATATTTTTGTGTTAGTATGGAAATAGTTGTATTTGTTTGGGTCAAGGTGCCAGTACATGCATTGCAAAATATTTTGGCAACTATCATTTTTAAGTTATACTATGTACAAGTCACTTATACGTATGAGCCATACGTACTGAGCAGCGCGGCGTTAATACTTTCCACGCGGCAGGCGTCTGCAGACGACCTTCTAAAATTTCACAAAATGTTTCAAAAATGTCAACATTATTGAATTTCATTACCATATTTGGAATCACCATGAAACATCCATTGAAAAAAGTACAGCCATGCCTACAGTAGCATTGGTTCAGTAATCCTTGAGATAGACTTTGAACATTTGGAAAGGTTTCTGTAAAATCTGTATTTTATGGTAAAACTAATAGCCGCGTGGATAGCGTTTAATAACAGTATCAATCCTAGAGTTCGTGTATCTTATCAGAGTAGAACCGTAACCTGAAAATGTCTACTTTTAGGAAGCTTAGTCAAAAATATCTGACGGTGTGTTTTGTAACAGTTTAGTGTCCAGGCTAATTTAAGTAATTGAGTGTTTCAACGTAGTATTTAAGTGAAAGCATGATTTTGTTGAATTATTTCTTTTTCATTTAACATTACGCGGTTTAGGAAGCGTACACTTTTACCGGGTATTGTTTCAGTGGGAAAATAGTAATCAATCGTAAATTAATATTTGGGTTTATCCTTGGTGTAAGACAGAACGGAATTATCCTAGTACAAAATCCTCTATTGATGGATTCAAGGATTATACAGCTTTATTCCGTAATGGGGTCTTTACACTAGTCTAACTAGTGAATGTCTTACACCAATGATATACCAATATTTGAGTGTAATGAGAATTGAAATTACGTCTCCTAGTAATTATTTCGTAAACCGCCCCAAATTTCATCTCGATCCTTGTTCATAGTTAATTATGTTTGAAGTTAGTGATTTCATACCTCAATCCATGCCTGGCAACCCAAGACACGCGTACAATCTCCCTACCAATGCATTGTATGTATAACTACACCTGTATAACCATAAAGCTTATTGTACATCTCTTTTGTTAACCAGCTGTAATACTACAGTAATAGTGACCCATTCTGCGTGATTTGCACACGGAAAGCACTATTCACGTGTTCTTTTGACTTTACCCGAGGAGCATCTTGTCTCTTCTAGCTCCTGAATCATTATTTTGCATGATGATTACACATTTACAAACTGTCAGAATTAGTCAATACTTTGCCCGCATCAAATGATACGAGCAGTGTCTGTACATTAAACACAACTTATTTAACAACGGCTCGCTTCATTAAACCATAACTTACTCTAGCAGAGATGCGAGTTGGAGTTTTATATTATACTCGTCTATGGTGTATCCTCGCACGTAAAGTACCACACGCGCCAGTCTTGGCCAATTTCCTCTCTGTCATTATACGGAAAAGGTTTCTTTTTCAAAGGATCTTCCTCTCTGAGTGTATGGTAAAGTGTTTGCAAATGACCACCTCTAGCATGACATTCTACCTGTCCTCCTATTTACAACAAACTGGTGAATATTTTAACCGTATAATAGAGGCCGTTTACCATTTTGATGATATCATGTTGATATACAGCAAGATGACAGGTATTATTGGGTGGAAAATATAAATGCCCTCAAAGAAAATTAGAAGATCAAAAGTGACTATGGGATCCATGGTGTTTTGTAATCAGCATATCAAACGTGCCAGAAAACTGACTTAAGAAGTCAAACGTCAAACCTGTACTTGTACCTTAAAAGTTGTACCGCTCTTTAAAAATACCCATTACAGACACGTGGCGGAGGTAATACTTCAAGGAAATCCTTGCATGAAAATTTAGCGCTCATATACGTAGCGTCATTATTATACAGACCACAACTGTGGGGTAAAGATTTTAAAAGTGCCGCGTAAAGATAAAAGCGGATTTAGAAAGAAAAAACACCTGTATGGACGTCGCCATATAGATCGAAGCTATGACGAAACAGTTCAACATCTCTATTTCTTGGATTTTTTTCTCTCGATTTTTGCATTGAATTCCTGCGTGATTACGTGCAGCGACCTGTTGCTGATGAGGCGGTTTTAGTAGCGATAACGTCACAATATTGAATATGGCTATCCCATCAGCACTTTCGACACACACAACCGGGCTTGAATTTCAAATAATAACAGGTTGGGGATGTGCAGTTTAAATTCGTTTTATTGAATATTACAGTTCTGTGCTCAATTAACAGGTAATATACATTAGATAATTATTTACCTCCATAATGCTTAGTTTCATGAATAACACGGTATTCCTTTAAGCTACTACTTTTTTCATCTTGTAAGGCAAAAAAAGAAACATGACCACCCCCGGTTATTGTTAAAATTATAGCGCCATTTTTTAACAATAACTGAATTATTTAAAACAAATTGTCTTTACTTATTTAAAGAAAGATCTTTGGACTTAATACTAAAATCTTGTTGTTGCAATTTCGGCTTTTTGGCTGAATTCCATTACGGAATACGGAAACAATTACGCCACTGTTCAAATCTTTACCGCAGATATAAAGCTTTACAATTATATCAAACCTTTTGGGCCACTCTGTAGATGCAGAACGCAGAATTTTTCCATTTCGCGTGACAACCCATCACAGCCTTGTTTTAGGTAGCATAAGAATTCGGAGCGTCCAATCAGAAATGTAACATCATACATTCGGAGCGTCCAATCAGAAATGTAACATCATAAAGTCAACGCACAACACACTAAACTATTCAAAATACGTTAAGTGAATGTACACACACAACGTCCGCATGTAATTGCCTTAACAGTTTCCACACGGCAGGCGTCTGCAGACTACACTCCAAAAGTTCACACAATGTTTCATAATTGTCAACATTTTTGAATGTCATTAGCATATTTGAAATCATCACGAGAAATGCATTGAAATAAGTCATGTAAGTACAAACATGCCTACTGTTGGTTCACTAATCCTTGAGATAGACCTTGAAAGTTGGGAAAGGTTTCTGAAAAACCTTGTTTTGTAGATGGTAAAACCAATAGCCGCGTGGAAAGTGTTATCGTATTCTTTGTACCCAGCCTTTATCTTTACAATCAGATGTGGCTACGCCAAGAGCATATTCAGCACTTATACGTCTAGATTCATTATTACTAAGTTTCTTTAAATAACGCGCAACCCGTTATTCGCCCATTTCTTATACTGGCGCTTGTTATCAGACGTTTTAGAAGGATGTACAGTTTTGAAGCCCTCCTCTAAAGCAGTATATTTAACAGCATTTCATCTTTGCATATCGCTTATAGCACTTATAATTTGAGTTATACGTTATATTGGCAAAATTCCTAAAATTATCATTCAGGATAGGTTGTTATTCTAATCTGTGAATTGAGGAAATAAGATATCACCTGCGACATCTTAACCTAATACTGTATAAAAACAACACTTAGTAAGCATTAACAGTTTAGCTCAAAGTTCTAAGATGAGTTGAGCCAACATGACTTAGATCTGCAGTTAACAATTTTTCACGCGGTTATTAGTTTTATCATATAAAAATATATATATTTTGTCAAATTTTGTCAAACTAGTTTTATTATAATCCTAATACAATTACCTAGTGAATATCTTTTTTTGTTTGTTTGAATTATAGACCAAAAAGTACCAATTGATTTTCATGATTTTTGAGGCAACAAATCAAATTTTGTTGTCTATAAAAAAAACCTTCTTGGGAATTGTATTAGATTTATAATAAAACTATGACAAAATTTGACAAAATATATTTTGAGTTATCTTTGTAGAACCTAAATAAAATGGGTCAAAAATGTGTTTTTTATAATCTTCTCCAAAATGGTAAATTTCATAATCATGGTTGGATTCATTTAACCCTTTTCTGCAAAAAAATGTATACTTTTATATAGATTAAATGAATAATGAAGAAGTTACGGCAGTTTTACGGAGGCTATGCTAAGGGTCCACACCCTCTTAAACGCATTTTTTGGATAAACTAGATTCTTTAAAATTAATTTGTCAAGTTTTGTTGCGCTTCATTCCATAAACGAGGGCGCTATTTACGGAATAAAGCTAATCTGATCAGATTATGAAGTATAATGTAAAATGACTATATTTGTTTTATAGGAGTTATACGTAGTCATTTGATTATCCTATTATTTATTTTGAAAATAATTCTTAATATATTTTGTAAGAACCACACCTTGAAGGAATTATAGCTGGGATATTTGTTCGTCAAAAGGATGTGCTTACTAGTAAAATAATATGATTTCCCGTAAATACTATAAACAATTGTATGTATTCATTAACGCACTGAGGTTTATTTCGGTAAAATCAGCTGTGTAATGGCACAGATAATGGTGATAAAATTCAAAACTTTTGTTGACATTTTTGAAACATTTTGAGACATTTTGGACCTGTCGTCTGCAGACGACTGCCGCGTAAAAGTGTTAAGGTGTGAATAATGTCGCATTTGTTTTTGTCTTGTGTAATTATACGCTTTATTTAAAAAATGCCTTTCATATGATCCTGGAAATTGTAATTTAGGCCCAACCAGTGTCGCTCGATAATGGTAAAATTAAATTTCCCATTATCACTCAAACTGGTAGCAATTTTATTCCTAGGATATTCAGAACCACGTCGCAGCCTATTATGGCGCAGGGTCCTATCAGTACAACGACTGTGACTACCTTAAATGCACAAGTAACAGGCCCGGGATGATCCCCTACTCTTAACGATAAGGTATGTGACTATTTAACGTGTTCAGGGTGAAGCGTCTGAATACCACCGGCTTTACGTGACTTTCCGAACCACGAGACAATTGAGACTAAGTACCTTGCCCAAGGATACAAACACGTTGACCGCAGTGGGGCTCGAACTCACAAACCTATGATCGTGAAACTTGCTTCTGATCCACTGGACCACACGTGCTCTACGCACACACTGTCGTGAGTTTTACAGTATCGCTCGAATATTGTACCCATATTGAGCGGTACTTGAACAGTTACTTCAGTTATCTGCATTGTGCGATTCTGTGCCTGTACTAAAGCATGAAAACTTCGCACCTAATAACATTGTTAAAAATGGATGAATTTTAATTGTTAAGATTATTTTCAGATACTCTTTTATCCCAACAAGAGTGAATATTTATATTTACAATGTACTATAAAATACCTATACATATTTCATGGTGACATTTCTTTTTGAAATTAGGGGATCAACATTTGCTAAAATAAAAATAAATGTCTACTGGTACCACTAACCACCCTGACCAGTAGTAATAAGTGTAGACACAACCAGCCAAGAGAGGGCACTGTTACTTTATGCCAGGAGGGGGCCTGATCTGATGCTGCTTGTTGCTAACACTAACCTTTGTCAATCTATACAGTCATATTAACTCCATTTTATGTTATGTAAGCTAAATAAGATATGTCGCTCTCATTTGTGATTTATATGTTGTGTCAACAAATTGTATTAAGTGGAAAATATCACGATTTTACATCAATTTTGTTCCCTTGGATCGATGGATTAGAACTAAATATTATGGTCCATGAAACAAAGGTTTCAAATATCGACTTGCGAGATCTATCATATTTGCTGTAGTGATGTTTAGTTTAGTTTAGTTTTAGTTTTAGTTTTATTTGGCATATCAAGACACAGAGATACAATACATCAGATCAAATATACAAATCTTAAAAACTTACAAAATTAACACAACATATTAATACAAGAAAACATATAATGCCAAGGATAGCCCAAGAAAGCTCTGAAAAGGGCTTATTTCCATTAGGGTCCTTATTAAAACAGCACATTATAAAAACATCATATATATTTGCACACAAAATAATATTGCACTTTTTATGAAACAACTGCATATAAAAATGGATGAAAAATTAAGATAGAAAGTGACTCTTTACTGCCTTTTTGAACTGCCCGTGGGTTTTGGATGTTTTAACCTGAGTTGGTAGCAAGTTCCATTCCCGAATACCAGTAAAGAAAAATGTATTGCACTGCTGACCTTTAGCTTTGGGAACCAGACAATTTGTTGCACTGCCCCTGGTATTGTATCTGTGAGTGTTGGACAATTTGGTAAATTGAGTATTCAAGTACTCAGGTGCTATTTCATTATATATTTTAAGTGTTATGCTTCCAATATCCACATACTCCCACGTTCAATGAACAAATTCCCAGATTTAATTTCCACACTGTTTTTCATTAAAAAAAAGAAAACAATTTAAACCAAAAGGTAGTCATGGTCACTATTTTCTATCGGGACAATCGGTTAACCGACACTTATATCTTTCAGACTCGCTATATTAATCTGAAATGACATATAACTACACGAAACTGAAAACCAGAAATCACTGAAATGTGTAATTATATTTTTAGCTAACCCTTCAGTCTTACCTTTCTTCAGATTAAGAAATTAGATAAATGTTTGAGATAACTATACATTCTTTGCGGTTTTTGATTGCATTTGGCGCAATATGTAATATAATAAGATGTCATGTCGACGGTTGAATGCCGTAAATAGGTCATAACTGACATTTTAAAAGCAAATTTGAGTTTGTTGACTACAGGAACAGGTAATACGAACATTTCGGGCATGGCAGATCTGGATCTGGTAGATCTTAGACCTTTCATCTGAAAATAGTAACATGTGTAGCATGTACGTGAGGTGGGTTAGCACTTTTTTTGCACCATTACCTTTATCTGACACTGCCTCCTCTATAAATTGAAGTAGTATCATGCTATATATATATGGATTAATTCACCTACTGACGGACTGAATCCGAAATTCATTACAAATGAACAGTTATAGTTCATGGGCAACCATGGCAACTGACCCACATTGTTATTTGACTACAATTTTGGAGAGGTATCTATGGGATCAGTGTACTGACAGTGTAAATGCTGAATATAGACACAGATACGATTTCTATTTCGTCATTACCGCTGCCTTCAAATGCAATTTATTCAACTTTCATAAACCCACGCAGTCATTTAATATTAGCGAAGTGTTTTCTTTGGTCAAATTGGAGAACAAATTACGCGAGATCATCAATCATCATATGTTTTCATATTACGGTTACTGAGAATAATAATTAGAGATTATTTCAATTATGAATCCAACTATGACACCAACATGAAAAATGGGGTTCTGTTACAATATTGTATGCATTTTCACCTAAATATTGAACTAGAATTGAGAGCTACAATATGTTCTTATTTTTCAAATGTCATGCCGTCTAAAGTCATTTGTGAACTTTTTTTGTAATAATTAAAATATCAATTTCATCTAAATAAGTTAGGTGAAAGGAATGTCTAGTAGGTATCGGATACATGCGAGTATATGTGAGCTTAATGGAGGCCTGTTCTATGTTTCTTATCAACGAAAATCTAGAACAATAAATGCAATAATCGATATTGATATTAATAATTTCAAAATTTTAGATAAGCAAGTTACGTACACTTGCATTGAACTAAACTTAGCCTAACACTTTCCACGCGGCAGGCGTCTGTTGATGACATTACAAAGTTGCACAAAAAGTTTCACTATGATGAATGCATTGAAATAAATACAAACATGCCTAGTATTGGTTATTTAATGGATGGATGCGAAGCATGGACCATTTCTCTCAAGTTAAAGAAAGAGCGTGATGGCTGCTACACCAGAATGCTGAGAACAGTACTCAATGTCAACTAGAAACAACAAATATAAAATACCCAATTGTATGGTAACCTTTCCGAAATAAGCCAGAAGATTAAGAAGAGACAACCACGGTTTGCTGGCCTCTGTTTCAAAGGCGAGAAACCAGTACAGTATTCAAATTGGTGCACTGAATCCCAAAGCATTGTAAAAAACCCGGGAAGACCTGCCCTGACATTTATCAAGCAAGACACAAGCAAGTAAGCAATACCCCATAATGAATTCCAAGGTGTTTTTATATTATATATTTGATTTATTCAGTTTCCTCTTGAAACATGTATGCGATCCCTATCGTGTTTGACCAAATGCCTTTTGCTATTGTGATTTGGGTATTGTTAAACTCAGTCACCTACTCACTTAATCCTGGTTAAAATTACCTTAAATCAGAATCTCCGGTGAATCTCCTTGCTTATTTTTCGCTGGGACATTCGCAGGGTTTTTAAAATTATTTGTTGTTATATTGTCTATTCCAAAAACCTTGGGTTGGTACACTGCTTGTTATATATAAGTTCTGTACGTCATTAAGTGGTTTGTGAAGGGAGTGCAGAAATAGGGAAAGTGAAACGACGCTATCAAGTGATCTTTCTAGGAGCCGCTGAAACACGACCACGTTCATTATCAAGTGATCTTACACGGGAACAGGGAATTGTACGTTATTGTGTGATCATAAAAGGGAGAGTACGTCTACATGTACCTGTTCCAAAGTTTCTGTAGAACATCTAAGAAGCTAAATCTGTCCGTCGGTCACGACAAAAAAGTGTTTTCCCCGTTCCCTAATCTCTCACGAACTTGTCAGATTTATTTTTAAGCCCCCTCATGTGTGCAATTCCTCAAGAATATTTAATGTCTGTCTCCGGTCGGCTGTGAAATGCATCAACTTGGTCAAATTTTCTTTACGCCCTAATGACGGGTTATGATGCGTATCCGATATCGCCATATTGCTCATTTAAGTGTTTACTGATGGATAAAATCATATTACGGGCAGGTTGAGAAAGTCCTCGTATAACACTTTAATAGTAGTTGTCTGGAAATGAGATACACACGGCAATATGGTAAGCGACTATGAACGCTCGTTTAGGATATAATCACCATAATTGCTCTTCATTTGTATCGTATACTTTGTGGTCTCAATTGTGAATGCTATTTACACCCACGAACAAAAGTGTCATCTTCGTTTGGGAATTTACAGCAAATGCACTTTAAACTAAACGTGAACAATATGACCAGTGTAACTGTATCCAAGTACAGCTGCTATATGATTAGCGGGTCCACCTGAAGCTAAACTGAACCAAATTTGTCAAATGTATATAATTATTCTTGTAATATGATTTTCCAGATATTGCATTAAAATCTCATAATTTCAGCAAACAATTTGTTTGAATGGGAACATTTGCCGAAGTTGCTATCACCAAAAAAAGAAGCTAATCAATGTCATCTTTGGTTACTGTTCTAAAACGCTTCTGTAGTTGAACTAATCAAAGACACCAACAACTTTACAGATACTAGTTATCAGTTCAAGGGTTCAATCATATTTCGCAAAAAAACATGAGAGATTTGTTGTCCAAGACCTCCAAAATTCAGCATTTCTTCAGTTCCCCAAACCCTTAGGCTGGGTGCACTGTGCCACACAAATATACCAAAATGAAAGTTGAGTATTCCCAGGTACTTGTCATTAGTGTAAATGAAAGATGTTTACCCCCGTATCTATGTGTGACTCGTTTTAAAGCATACATCGCGGGATGCGTGTTAAATTGCTGCGTGGGTAATTATTTTATAAGTCTCTCTATATCTTTGAAACATGTGCCCTCTTCAAATGTCCATAGCGTGATTATCAAATGTATTTACGCGAGTTCTCCTACTACCATGATTACCGCAACGGTAATGATGGGACATTTGTGTATACGTGATAGGTGGTATACGTGTTTCATTATATTCTGAGTTTTATTTGACTACCTAAGATAAATGTTTCAAATTTGACAAAAGCTGGGCGTTCCAAGTACTTACATTTTCAAACACCTACGATTCATTTGATTTCTTATGATCTTGAATGAGTTTGTGCCGATCTTGTAAACTGATATGGGTTCGTCAAGAAGAAAGAGCCAACAATATGGAAATGAAAAGAAGAAAAAAAGATCCCCTTTTAATGCTCCAACTTTTAGAACAAAATCCTGTGAACCTTAGCAAATTACATTTAAGTATAAATAGGATGAACAATGAGAAATGTGTAGTTATTTACCTTTAAATCTATGAATAATAAAACTAGAATAGAATGACTAGTATTATGAAAAACAACTTGGAATTTCTTAGAAAATCGATCAGTCATCCATTCCCTCCAAGGGAAAAAACCCCAAGTGATTCTGTACGTATACATCCTTTGTACGTTCAATAATTTAATCAACGTTGTGTATTGTCAGCAATATTGTGTATTATCGATATCTTGATTTGGTCAGTTAAAAATCAATAATTGTAGATGATCATTTAAGAATTTGAGATTTAGATTATATTTTTCAGCCAATCACCCACTCAATTTTTTTTCAATTCCTAAACTAAGTATTAAGTCTATTAAGTCAAATAGAAAGAAAACAAGATCTTTAAGTGATACAATAAGTTTTAAGATACCACTTCAGGTACATTACTATCTATAAAACATGATGTTTTGCTTCGTGCCGGGTCATTTACGCGGGAAAGACAACATTAATTTAGGAAAGACGACATGTACGCGGGAAAAACGACATTAACGCGGGAAACTCGACATTGTCGCGGGAAACACAACTACTACCGTAGGAAACACGACGTTGATGTGGGAAAGACGACACTTTTGCGGGAAAGACTACATTTTAGCGGGACAGACGACATTTAAGCGAGTATGAGTATTTTTTTATATTTTTTTATAATACTGCTATTCATCACTGGAACTCATTGCCGAGCGAGATCAAGATCACCAATAATTTTAGTTTATTCAAACAATTAGTTAAAAGACACTTGGCGAGTTATGATTCAATTGATTTATGAGCTGGTCTCACCTTGCGCTCGTGCCCTGTTTTTATTTGTTTTGTCCTTGTTTTCGTTTGGCGTTTGTGCTTCTTTCGTGCCTTTCATTTGTTTTTGTTTTGTTTTCATGTTTTTTCTGCCTTTCTATGTTTGTTAAAGGACCCCAATGGAAATAAGCTTTGTGCTCAAAGCTTTTTGGGCTATCCTTGGTACTTTTGCTCATATTTTATTATGTCTATATGTTTTTAAAATAGGTTTGTGCAATCTTTTACATGTTTGTATGCTTATATGTTTCTCTATATGATGTTTTGAGTACCTAATAAAATAAAATAAAATCAAATGTATAACTTAAACGCTTATAGTCTCTTGAAAATGATAAACCATTAGAATAGGTCATCGCTACGGGGATACTAAAAGCGTGACAGCAAGATTATTTGCTTCTCTTCTAATATCTCTAACACTTTTGGTATTGCTGGTACTCGATAAAACGACGCAGAAAAGTACGTATCAGTGAACAGAACAATACCAAAATCATTCAACAGTAGATGCCTAACAACATCAACGTTGTATCAGTCTGTACGTTGAGCGTGGTCACAGATTTCAAAGTACCCGTTTCCAAAAGGATTTCTATTTGGGGTTTACAGATTCGCATGGTTAGCTTATATCTTGCTATTCTCTCTAAATAGTAGTGCTGTAAAACCTGTGTCAGTGACGCATCAAAATTCTGTGAACTAATGAATCTTGAAAGTTGAAAACCCTTAACACTCCCCTTCACCCTCCTTTTACAAGGTGGATCAAAAGGGTTTTTACACTCATTTTCTTTCGAGTTTTCTGATGATTATTGATTTTTCATTGGCATTTTTAACCCCCTGCCCATGTTTTTGTAATATTTGATTGACATATCAGAGCTCTTTGTAGAGTGTTAACATGTTTGATTTCAGCTAACTTTAGTTCATTAACCTTGCTAATGTCTGTTGGGCTATTGTTCACATTTACTCTTTATAGACAAAAAAGAAAAAAAGACAAAGAGGAATTATAGATGACACTCTGGCGCCTATTCGTCAAAATGGTCGCACACCTGTGCCCATGGATAAACGAAACATGTATATAAAGGATCAGTCTACCCTTTGCTAAACTTAATTTGACCAGAAGAAAAAGATCACCTGTAAAATTAATTGGAGTATTATCAAAACAAATAACTATTTAAGAAATTCCACCTGTGAAAAAATCGTTTAAATACAAATCGATCTGTAGCAAGGTGTGTAGACCACCTGTTATCGTAAAGTGATTAGCGTCATAATAATTATCGTTGTACGAAGGCACACACTGGCACAAGCGTATCTGCTCGGAAACTGCTGTTGCTGTACTAAGGTCATTATCCCCATCGGGTTTGGCGGTAAAAATGAAATTTTAATTAATTTCTCCTTGGCAATCCATGTGTTATACACTAACAACAATACATTTCTGACCATGTGATTTTATGTTTGTTAATTCAAAATCAATAATCTGTACCGACAATTTAAGATATGCATTAAGCGAGCGTAATTGAAGTAATCGTTTAATTGTGAACGTGTAGGTTTAAATGTCATCGTATTATCTTCATTTGAATTAAACAGTCATTTACATTTTCCAAATGTTATGAACCAGGTGTCAAATTATGGGGAAGAAATGTGCTCCTTGTGTATAACTTTATTATTTTGAAATCGATTAGTCATTTTAAATCAGTAACATACAACACCTGATCAGGACCTACAGGTATTTGTGTTAGGTGTACGTTATAAAGACTAAAACGAATTCAATGGTTTATTTGTATGTGTGTTTCATCATGGCAGGGGGTTTCATACAAGAAACCTTCCATATCATGTTTGGTTTGAACATAATATTCAATAATACACTAGCATATACCTAACCCCATGAAAGGACTGAACATACAATTCCAAGGAAACCAACTGTACTTATTTTCAGACACGAAAAAATGAAAAGAAAACGTAGGAAACAAGTTTTGCTAAAACTGAACTTAAATATATATAACTAGGGGCCTATATGACGATGAAATGTACAGTTCGTCTATATCAATTGACCGTTTATTAACATTATATGGAGTGCTTGTGCACTAGTGTCTACTGGTTCTCATTGATACTACAAGGCAATGAAAGGCATATGATGTTGTAAAACGACGGTCTTTAAGAAAATCATGCTGCAAGTAGTACAATTTATTTGACCTCAATTCAGCCCTCTCTTATTCTTTTTAAAGACTTTTGATTTTTGAATAACACATATTATGCACGTTTTAGTTAGGATTCGACTTCATTTTTTAAAGTTATGCCTATCTATACCATGCATGTACTATATAGTGTAAGGCGGAAGACCTGCAGCTGTTACCTACTTTAAAACACATGTTTTGCACCGCTCGTTTCGGGGCAAAGCCCTGTTGGAACTGTAGTAGTGCTATGTATGTTAGACTGCACAAGAAATATTCTTTGATGGAGTCCTGGAGTCTGTAGAATCAGTGTTATATTTATTATGATACATGCGGTGCCTTATCTCGGCAGCTGCAACTGGATATATTGCTAGTATTGTAATAATAATCAGGATTAGCAAACAGTTAGATTCATCTGTTTACATGTAATTTGACCGAAATTCAAAAGCGTTTTGAGTTACTGTCTTAGGCAAAACAAAATTTGGTTCAGAAGAACAAAACATGAGACGGGTTCTGTGAACCAAGAAAATGAAGCTGATATGGTATTTTGCAATGTGAAAATAAAATTTAAAGAATCATAGACCAATTATCACTGGATTCAGTTGTTTGTATAGAGTTTAAATACTGTTGATCATAGTTGATCTTATGTACATACCCATATGAGGCGCCGCAGAGTGATATAAGGAGCTTTAAGGAGGCAAAGCCAAACTGTGTGCAATAACACGTAGATGATGCCACTATTAATTCGATTTTAGATGGATTCAAGAGGCGATAAGAATGGTAAAACACGCTTTGGGAAACAAGTCGTGGAATCGCTTAAGATATTCATGTAAAATGTAACTGTCCGACTCGTTTGCATTTATCATTGAGGATGTGTACTTTGGAATTAATTAAATCCGATGATACGGTATCGTAACTCTCACGTCGAGCATAAAGTGTTAAACAAGTGTCCGTGCCTTACTTGTGAGCGAGTTTACTCTTATGACCTCATTATTTTTCATACTACAACCGTGCATTCAAGTCACAGGATTCATGTCCCACCCATTGCTATGCATGGTGGTGTGCCTACCGAATTGCATGGTGATGTGCCTACCGAATTGCATGTTGATGTGCTTACCGAATTGCATGGAGATGTGCCTACCGTATTGCATGGTGAGGTGCCTACCGTATTGCATGGTGATGTGCCTACCGAATTGCATGGTGATGTGCCTACCGAATTGCATGGAGATGTGCCTACCGAATTGCATGGTGATGTGCCTACCGAATTGCATGGTGATGTGCCTACCGAATTGCATGGTGATGTGCCTACCGAATTGCATGGTGATGTGCCTACCGTATTGCATGGTGATGTGCCTACCGAATTGCATGGTGATGTGCCTACCGTATTGCATGGTGATGTGCCTACCGAATTGCATGTATGTAACGGCGTCCACGATTGGCTGTTCATATAAATAGCCTTAAATTATAACGAGTAGGGGAGTTTGTCAAAGTTAGGATATGTGGGGAAGGACCTTGACTGAGATTATCAACTGATTTGGAATTCATCAAGTAGAGTGAACATAATAATTGGACATTTTGAGATATTAAGCTTTAGAGTTCACATAAATTCATGTTTTGCTTTGTGAAATTATTCGGTTGTAATAAGATACAAGCACATTTATTGAGTTACAGCGTTTTGCCAAAAATTAAAATTAAAATTGATTTATTCTGCTATTTTTAAAATTAATTTCAGTTATATATATAAAAATGTAATTGGTAACAATACTTGAAATGACCTTTTGTATGTATTTGGTGTGCATTGTTCTTTTTTAAACTTAAGGGGGGGGGGGACTCAAGGAAGTTTTTGATTTTTTTAAACATTTTGTGAGTGATGTAATTATTGAACTATTAATCAAATGTATATAAATGTATACTTTTTTGGAAAGGAAATGGATCAGAGAATCCAAATTTGGCGTCAATTTTGACCCAAAATTTTGATTTTCTTTGAGAAAATTACAAAATGCTAACACAAATTATTTTGAGTACCAAAATGCCCAAATCGCTTGATGATGATGTAAAGACATTAACTTATGGATTTTTCTTCTTCTTTTTTGACCTGATCTAATATATTTCGAAATTGTGACCAAGAAGTGCCATGAAAGCGGAACAAAGGGAAACTTTTTTGTGGCACTTTTTAGTCAAAATTGCAAAACATATCAGATTAGGTTAAAAAAAATGACAAAACTTAATTCGCACACCACACAATAATTCAAATACGTACCACGTAACTCGAGATACAGTGTTTTTTCACAAAAGGGATCGTGAAATTCATTCAAACACTTGAGATAATGGGTATTATCTTGAAAAGGGAACTTGACCTTGAACGTATCGTATAAATACCAAGTGCTACCTAGTTCGTATAGAAATCCCGTGTACGTTCACCAATTTATTCAAACTGGTTTATTGCTAGCATTTGATCAATGTTTTGGTCAGTTGAAAATCAGTGTAAGTCATCATCAAGAGTTGTCCCTCAATATATTGAGCTTAGCCACTAAATTTGATCAATTCATAAACTAAGTAAGCGTATTATTAGTTCACAATAAAAGTGACACAATAAGTTTGAAAATACCGATTAAGTTTATTAACATCTGTAGAACACAAGGATTTGCTCCATGCCGTGTAATTTACGCGGGAAAGACGCCATGAGTGCGAGAAAGACGATATTCATGCTGGGAATACGACATAAAAGCGAATCGGGATATGTAAACCGCACAATATGCCCTTAAAAGCGCATGCGCATTCTATCTCAAACTAAAGGCAAATGTACTTCATTCGTGACAGTAGGAGTATATTCTTCACTTCACTCGACATTCCTAACACTTTTGGACTCACGTTGATACTCAATAAAACGACACCAAACACGTATCAGGAAACAGAGCAGTTTAGGAATTATTCAAGTTTCAAGTTTCAAGTTTCATTTATTCACCAGTAAATCAATACAATAGTAGATGCATATCAACGTAACAACGTTTTTTGCCATCGAAAAAAGGTACAAGTTGTTGAGGTGTACGGTGTGCATGGTCACAGATTTCAACGTACCGGTTGCAAAGAGCTTTCAGTTCGAAGTCTACAGATTAGTGTGGTTAGTGTATCTCTTGATAGTAGTGCTTTATAACTTAAAGGTATATTATGTGATCTTTCCAGGGAACGCCCTCAACATCGAAAAAAAAATTGAAAGAAGATTTTCTTGCAGATTTACATTTCTGATCATAAATTGTACATACATTCCAAGTTACAGGGCGATACGATTCTTAATTACTTCAAAATCATGATTTTTGAGTGAAAATAAACTGTCGGATAACTCCGACAGTTTATATTTTTACTCTAAATTCACTCTAAAACCATGATTTTGAGGTAATTAGGAATCGTATCGCTCTGTAATTTGGAATGTATGTATGATTTATGATCAGAAATGTAAATCTGCAAGAAAATCTACTTTCTAAAAAAAAAAATGAATAGAGGGCGCTATCTCGAAAATATCACATAATATGCCTTTAACTTATCACTGATGCATACTTAACACTTTCCACGCGGCAGGCGTCTGCAGACGACATTCCAAAACAGGGTTGCACAAAGTTGTTTCTTCCCCAGGAGCAAGGTTTTGAGCTTAACATTTCCCCACCTATACTTACAGGTTTGATAAAAATCAGATTACAATATCATATGCTAGCTATAGTGTTGTTTAGATGTACCAGTACCACAGTAATATTTTTACATTTGAGAAGAATTTTTGTTAGGGGGGCATGAAAAAAAAATGATTTGCGCGAAGCGCGCACATTTGTTTGTGGCATTTTACGCTAAAATTGTCAATTTGTGTCTAATTTAGTAACAAAATGTGCGCGATGCGCGAAAAAAAATGTCGATTTCTTTCTAAATTTAACTAAATAGAATTTTTGATGGGGGGGGGGGGGGGGGGGTGTTGGCACAAAAATATCTTTTGGGAAATGCCCCCCTGTCCCTGTAGCGTCGCCACTGGGGAAAGCAATAAAACAATAAACACTTTAGTATACCTGCAACCACAGCTCATAACCCAAAGTTGCATTTTTTTATCTTCATATTTTTTCACCCTTTTTCCCTATACTTTTTTATTTTTCCACTTGGCAATAATTCCCCAATTCTGCTCATTATTTCCCTGCTCCCGCACTTTGTGCAACCCTGTTCCACAATGTCACAAAATGATTAAAAAATGTCTAGAGTATTGAAATTTATCACCTCATTTAGAATCACCATGAGAAATGCATTGGAATAAGTACAAACATGCCTAGTATTTGTTCCGTGATCCTTGAGATAGAATTTAAATGTTGATCAACAAAAGCAACGGTCAGAGAGACTGGACTGTCGATACATGCTTGAGGAAACAGCATATGACCACAACACTGTCCGCTATGCCTTATTGCCCTCTATAATACTTTGGCACGAGTTTAAAAAGCACGGGTCCTAAACAAAACAGGATGCGCGCGCGTACCGCCGAGAAAATAACAATGGCAACTGCCGAACAAATACCCGGCATGACGTCACATGTCACCCCATCTATAAGTACGTCTATACGACAGGCGCCAACATAATATTTCGCATCACTATTCACTATCCAACCATAACGATTAAACTAAGACATGTACAAATATTTCTATATTGTTATGCAAATAATTATTATCATTGGATTGATTCAATTTTCGTTAGTGCTTGCACGTATGCTGATGCAAACTATAAATTAAGCGACTATCGTAAAAGTCTTACGTACATGTCATTTATACGCACGAATCATACGAACCAGTTTTGCAGTGACCCCTGTTAATGTAAAAGTACCACGATTTAGTTTGAAGATGCCGGCCGGTAATTTCATTAACTTCCTTAATATCTATAGAATACATTTTAATACACCGTTCCATAGCTAAGACGTCATCTAAACTTTACTCCACTCGAAACAATGAGCTAAGATACGTTAAATATCGACAAGTCGAAATTTAATTGTTCAACGAAAGGCAATTGTTCTCGATCACAAGTTGCGTTTCGTCGAACGATTGAATGTTGATTTGTGTAGATACCCGAGCTCAATTACAATGCCCATTAAACCTGAGCCTCTTTTATTTGATCTCAATCGTCACATAAGCTAAAACTTATAATAACTGCTTGATCATTTTGACACTTTACAGAATCGTTCACAAAATACTATCCGTATTTATGTAAATGTTATGTCTCTTTTGACACACGAACAAATAGATCAATTGGGCCTATAAATCATAATTTAGCAGAATATATAATTAGCAAAACTCAATTAAATCCACGCGCGGATTGTGAAAAAGGTACAAGCCCAGGAAAACAACAAGTGTAAGGAATAAATAGTATTAAGATTCGGACAAACGGGCTCAAATGAAATTTACAAAGACCATATTATAAACACACGGTCCCGAAAACTGTTTCCCTCGCTCTACCTACTAGATCACAGAGAGTATGAACACTATACATAGAAGACCCAATCACAATAACATGTGACTTCATAAGAGCTCTAAAGAGAGTATTTGCTTCAAGTAATTATGTGAATGTCTAATCTTAGCATAACTGTTTAGGTTAATACTTTGATACCGTTACCGATGGTAGTAATGCTACTTATACCACGCCTCCATATTATATGTTATGTCTTACATGACCAAGTAAAACCTGTTGTTTATAGTTCTTTGGGTTGAAAAGCGTTAGAACACCGGACGTTGTATTTTTACACAGCACAGTTTCATATCAGTTTGATAAAAAACCAACAGCCAACAGCTTGCAAACATACAAATGCGCACGTTGTGCTTTGACTTTTTAGGTCCTACTGAATATGATGAAATCTCTTTTAGCTGGTCGTTCATGGAACGTAATTATTTAGTTCTTAAAAGTTGAACAGTTACAGAATAATGTGAACATTTAAAAATGCAAACGTTTAATAAAGCTGGACATTCAAATTACTCTCGATGACTCGATCTACCCGTGATTCTGCCCGTTTCCCAACAAGGCGTGTTAATACACTCTTAAAACGTTTTAAATTCCGTCTGAATCGAATTGTTATTGACATCAAGCAATTATTCGTGTATTTGCATACGGATTTTGTACACCTCCTTAAGTTCCTTGATTCACTATGCAGCGCCTCTTATTGGTTTGTACATAAGACAATTGTGATTAACACTGTCCACGCGACATTCCGAAATTTCACAAAATGTTTCAAATAGGTCAAATTGTTGAATTTAATTACCATATTTGGAATCACCATGAGAATTGCATTGAAATAAGTACATACATGCCTAGTATTGGTTGAGTAATCCTTGAGATTTCTGAAAAATTATATGGTAAAACTAATAGCCGCGTGGAAAGTGTTAAGACCCTATGGTGATCTGATACTTAATATTTTGGATCTGTTAAAGCTAAGCATGAAGTTAGGTTGTATCAATACCCATCTATAAGACAGTAACTGCTATCGCTTTTTATTGTCGGTCAAATTACAGATACACAGATTTAGTATGAATTGAATATCTTTTGCTAACCCAGCTTAAAAGTTTCAATAATCACTCGAGCCCGCGACGGCTGCTAAGATAAGATAACACATATAACACTTAAACTGATATCGTAGACGAAACGGAACATTTTAAAAACAGTACCATGGGTCAGGGACACGGAAAAAGTGTACTTAATGTCCCATATTCCGGACTGTACTAGTATCGTCCGATGCTGGAACACCCTGTATAAGTACCATACTGGTACAAAGTCAGTGTCCCAGTATTGGCCGATACTGGCACACATAAAATGTTCTAGTATCGGGCGATACTAGAACATAATTATGTACCAGTATCGTTCAATACTGGGACAAATC
Organism: Ophiura sarsii; assembly: GCA_035610835.1. Classification (NCBI taxonomy): domain Eukaryota; kingdom Metazoa; phylum Echinodermata; class Ophiuroidea; order Amphilepidida; family Ophiuridae; genus Ophiura; species Ophiura sarsii. The sequence goes on along the minus strand of CM069450.1, from coordinate 32,655,664 downwards.
TCACTGGTATCACGTGTACCAGTATCGACCAATACTGGTAACATTTTTTGTTCCAGTATTGAATGATACTAGTATACCAGTATCTGGGACTTAAAGTACACTTTTTCTAAAACTAACCCCCATCTTTAACTTCACGTATACTGACTTAAAGAAGGAAAAGACCAACATTTACAGTAATTTCACTGTGCTAGCTATGGTTTAGTATTTTGTTCACTGGTCAAATATATCTATTGCAAGTTTCAAATATGACATCTAGCATATAAACGAATCTAAAATTCAGGTGCAAAAGTGGGCCCGTGCCAAACGAGATTAAAAAACTAAATCACAAGAAAATACCAGGTTTTACAGTTTGGTTCATATCATTGTTTTCCTACCGGTGAAATTTACCATATAAATATCATAATATAAGGCATATGGAGCGGATGCCGTGAAATATGTGCAATGTCGATTTTCTTGGACCACTGACTCGGCATCACGCCTTACATTGTGGGTTTAAGATGTCAAGAAACTTACCGGTGTCTTTAAACTTCATATACCATACAAAACAGATTTCTGTCCCCAATACTGATCCAATTCTAGGCACGTTTGTACTTATTTTAATGCATTTCTCAAGATGATTCCAAATATGGTGATGACATTCAATAATTGTGACATTTAAAATATTGGAACTGTCGTCTGCCGGCGACTGCCGCCTGGGAAGTGGACAGTTGCGAAATGTGACCGAACCACTGATTGCACGACTACGTGACTGTAGACTGCAGTTGATTGTGTCTAGGGTTGTTCAAATATAAAACATTTCGGAACGGCGATAGAAAAAATAAGTAATTTATTAGCCTTTTTGGTGGTAACTATTCGTTCCCCTTTTCATATTTACAATAAAAGGCAAAGAGTCAAGCGCAAGATTAATCTCTGGAAAATCATATAATAATCGTAAAGATTTACATTTTTGACTCCGTTTAGCCTGAAATTCAGTATAAATATATCAGTTATAAAGCAGCTGTACTTACACTGGCCATATTATTCGTTCAAGTTTAGTTTGATAGAACGTTTGATGCAACAATTCCAATAGAAGATGACACCTTTGTCTGTGGGGGTACTAGCAGTGATAATGCGATAAAAGTGAAGAGCAATTATGGTATTAAACGACCGTTCATAGTACATCTTACCTATTGTCTTGGGTATTACATTTCCAGACAATAACTATTAAAGTGTAATACGAAGCGTTTCTCCATCTGCCCGTAATATGATTTTATCCATCAGCATACACTGAAATTGAATGATCAATATAGCGGTACCGGATGCGCATCACAACCCGTCAAATTGCAGTCATTAGAGCGTAAAGAATATTTGACCAAGTTGATGCAATGTCAGCCACAGGCAAGCATGTCAGAAAATATATATTCGTGAAGTATGAGGGCGGCATTTGCTTTTGGTTGACGCGTAACGCACTTTACTTCATACAAAGGCTTTTAACGGTCGATTCACTTACTTTTCATGTATAAGGTGCCACTGAGCAGCCGATAGTATGAGTGTGAACAGAGAAACGTATTCCAGTGCTCCTTTTAAAGATCATCCATTTGATTAAAGATTACGAAATGGCATAAGTTCATCCGTTCCAGCACTCTCTTTTAAAAAGTCCTTGAAAACATTTCTTTCTCAGTTCCAGCGCTCATATTGGGGAGCTTTCGATTTGGACGACGGACGCTTAAGATGACACCTCGAGTCATGTGCGCATGCGTCGACTTAGCAATCCGTCGGTCGTCCAATTTCTGGGACCTGTCTTCGGCTGATTATAGGGAGCTTTCGATTTGCACAACGGATGAATCTACGTATGAATGACACTTTGAGTCATGTGCGAATGCGTCAATTTTGTCATCCGTTGGTCCTCTAAATGCTACAACGCGTAAAGTGACTAACAACCGACGTGGGGACGACGGTAACTTTTTGTGTTTTACCGTCGTACAAGCGTCCGTCGCGCAAATCGAAAGCTTAAGATCACAGGTCCCAGAAATTGGACGACCGACGGATTGCTATGTCGACGCATGCGCACATGACTCGAGGTGTCATCTTGTCGTAGACGCGTCCGTCGTCCAAATCGAAAGCTCCCTAATATAGACCATTGAATAACATACGTTTGCCTATCCCAGCGGTCCTTCTAAAGATCACTCTATGAAACACGTGTCATTCGATTAAAGATCGCTATAAATATAATTCAAAAACATACACTTCACTTTTACAGCGATTCCTTAAAAGAGCAGAGTTCCCAGTTACACCGATCCCCTTTAAGATCTACATCTATCTATGAATATACTCAATAAAGTTGTCAAGAGACAATATCTAATTGAGAAGAAAATACAGACGTCAGTCAGAAGACATGGTACCAAATACACACAAAAGATACATAATAAAATTACTAAGACCAGTTTAAAAAAAGTCCAGTTTGTTGCAGTCGAGTAATGAGGATGGTAGTGCATTCCAGTCCAAATATTGTAAATATCTATAGAACACATTTTAATGCACTACTCCATGTCTAATACTTTATCTAAACTATACTCAAACAGTTACAGAATCATGCTAACATTTAAAAAATCAAACGTTTAATAAAGCTGGACATTCAAAGTACTTTCGATGACTCGATCCACTCGTGTGATTTTGCCCGTTGCCCTACCAGGCGTGTTTCTACGTTCTTAAAACGTTTTAAATTCCATCTGAATCGAATTGATATATTGACATCACCTAAGCACTTATTCGTGTATTTGCATACTGATTTTGTACGCCTCCTTAAGTTCCTTGATTCACTCTGCAGCGCCTCTTAGTGTTTGCCCTATGATGATCTGATACTAAATCTTGTGGACCTGTTAAAGCTAAACATTAAGTTAGGTTGTATCAATACCCATATATAAGACAGTAACTGCAACCGGTCGAATTACAGATACACACGATTTAGTATGAATTGAATATATTTTGCTAACCCAGCTTATTAGAGTAGCCTACAATAATCACTCGAGCCCGTGCGACAGCTGCTGAAATAAGGCAACACATGTATCACAATATCCTTAAAATATGAAACCTAAGGAGGAAAACAGAACAAAATACCTATTCATCCTGCTCCTACAGACTCATGGGGATAAATATAATCTATAAATTGATATCGTAGACGAAGCGGAACGTTAAACAGTTCCATGGGTCAGGGACATCATAGACAAATTCATAGCGTATATAATAATATATTCGAAGGAAAATAATTGAAGCACTTATTTTGAGAAAAAACACATGCCCCCTTCCTTTTTATTCTTGAACTTCATATAATACTGATTTAATGAAAGAAAATACAGGTCTTGCACTATGTGCATGGTGCTAGGTATGGTTCACTGTTCAAACAAATCTATGTAACTTTCAAATATGAAACCTACACATAAATGAATCTAAAATGTACCTTCTAGTACCTTCTAGTAGTAGGCTATGCCTATCATGCAATCGTCACACGACAGGATAAATAATAAACCTATATAAATATGGTATTCATACAAAATATAGAGTTATGTGTATTTTTATGTTTTACCTCTAAAACCGGTCGCGGAGATAAGAGGTTGCATCAATGTTATCCCAGCATGCAGTAGAAACGCACTGTGCAATGGGATAATGGGGTTAATTCAATTCGTGTTTTACATTAAAATGTACGGAAAAGAAATGGTTCATTGGAGGAACTAATCAGCGAGACTTTTCACGTTTTCTTATTTACAATAAAATGCAAAGTGTCCAACACAAAGGTTAATCTCTAGAAAATTATATAATAATCGTAAATATTTACATTTTTGACTCACTTTAGCCTCAAATTCAGTATATCAATATACCAATCATAAAACAGCTGTACTTGAATGCAGTAACACTGGCCATACCCAGGTCTAAATTCCAGTTGAGCCCAGTGTGAACTGGTTTAACCTTAAACACAGTTAAAACCAGTTAAGACCCAGTAACAAAACAGTTTAAAAACCAGTTGGTTTAATATAGAAAATGGACACATTTTCAACTGTTGTTTTAACTGGTTTTGAAACCCAGTTAAGATACAGTTCACAACAGTTCAAACCAGTTGGTTTAATACAGAAAATGGGCAGCTTTTTAACTGGGATCAACTAGAATTTAGACCTGAGTATAGTTCGTTCAAGTTTAGTTTATAGTACGTTTACTGCAATTCCAATCGAAGATGACACTTTTGTCTGTGGGTGTACTAGCAGTGATGATGCGATACAAGTAAAGAGCAATTATGGTGTTATATATAGGGTTCGGCAGAATCCGTGATTTTCTAAGGCAAAATCCGTGGGCAGTTTGTGTAAAATTCGCGATTTCCGTGATTAGTGTGATTTCAAGTAAAACCGAGATCAAACCGTGGGAAATAACACGTGAAATCCGCGGTCATATTTTTAGGCACTCAATTCATACAACAACAACAACAACAACAAAAATAAAAATAAAAATAAAAATAAATAAATCGAAATTTGGATAATTTATGATTCTTATTATCAAATCAAACTCTAAAAATCGGCTTGCTGGACAAATAGCATTTCCGCGATTTTACGGTACAATTTCACAAATCCGTGATCAAGTATGAAATCCGTGAATAACGCCCTGAATTCAGTGTTCACGGATTCTGCCGAACCCTAGTTATATCTTACCTATTGCCTTGGGTATTACATTTCCAGACAATAACTATTAAAGTGTAATACGAGGCGTTTCTTCATCTGCCCGTAATATGATTTTATCAATCAGTATACAATTGAATGAGCAATATAGCGATACCGGATACGCATCATAACCCGTCAAATTGCATTTGTTAGAGCGTAAAGAATATTTGACCAAGTTGATGCATTGTGAGCCACGGGCATGCATATGAGACTATATATATATTCGTGAAGTATGAGGGCGGAGTTGTTTTTTGTTGAAGCATTACGCGCTTTACTTCATACATAGGATTTTAAAGCTCACTGACCAGTCCATAGTAATGATAGTATCAGTGTGAACAGAGAAACGCATTCCAGTGCTCCTTCCAAAGATTACTCGTTTCTCTGTTCCAGTGCTCCTTCTAAAGATCACTCAATGACTTACATGTTCGTGTTCCAGTCATTCAGTTAAAAAGATCATTAAATGGCATAGTTTAACCGTTCCAGCACTCCCTTTTAAAAATCCTTCAAAACTTTTATTCTTCCGTTGCAGCGGTTCTTTTAAAGACAATTGCATAACATACGATTCCCTATTCCAGTGCTCCTTTTAAAGATCACTCAATAAATTAAGTGTTCGTGTTCCAGCCATTTTTATTAAAGATCACTATGGTATAAGTTCATCCGTTCCAGCGCTCCCGTTTAAAAAATCCTTTAAATCCGTTCTTTCTTCCGTTCCAGCGCTCCTATTAAAGACCATTGAATAACATATTACGTTTCCCTATTCGATAAGGTAGTTTTCCCTGTTACAGTGATTCCCCTAAAGATCACTTGATAACGTACGTTTCCCTGTTACAGCGATCCCCTTAATCATCGCTTGATAACATCAGTACGTTTCCCTATTACTATGATCCCTTTAAAGATCATCTCCCTGTTATTTTTGATTTGCATTAATTTGCATACTGTTTTAAGTTGAAATAATTAAAAAGCGTTTTGGTTTTCCAATGCTTTATCAATATTCTTCAATAATTTCATCAGCTATTGTGGCTGGACATGTAACCTTAATATTGTACTTGAGGATTTTGTAATTGTTTTCTTTATATTATGTCGGTTTGGGGGCAAAAACAGCATTTTGTATTCTTCAATTTTATAGTTAAATAAATGTATAGCACAAAAATGAAATTAATAATGTTTATATGAAAAACAGAATTTTGATATTGCTATATACTAGTAGTAGTATTGATTTATTCCGTAATGCTTAGGAGGGATTAAATCATGTCCTGGCCAGTTAAGCCCTCGCTAGTCTAATGGTTGAGAGACATGCTGTGAAATGCAGAAGTCAATGGCTAGATTCCCACTATAGGACCAAATTTCAACTGATTTGTTTCCTCTTGTAAACTTGTAAGAGTGTTAGGGTCAGAGATATATTCCATAAGTCCACAAAGTGTGTAGTTCCTACCTAGACAACCCCGGGTTGACAGTCATGTGGATATGTCCATTGCTGCATATAGCAATGTTAGCTTTCTTGGAATACTAATGTTAAAATCTAGGTTTTTGTGTGAAAATACATCAAGTGCAGAGGTGTAAGGCAACTATTCTTCAAAAAACAGTGCATGGTTGGGCTTCTTTTTTAAGATTAATAATAGTATCCGTCTAGATTCTGGCATTTCAATCAAGCGTTGTGATTTGTTGACGAGTACATACAAGTATAATTCGAGGCAAAAAAATCAATCAATAAATTGCTAACTCAGGCATACAAGTATTTGGCACCGAGTGACAATGTAGGTTACAGATATCCCTATTTGTAACACTCTAGCAATAGCTTTATGGAGCTGGGTTAAACTTGGGACTTATTGCGTATTGAAGTAATCCACACGGTATGGTACAATCAAACTATTGAATTGATACGCCCATCGTATCTATCCACAGAAAAAACTCAGCATAATATGATATGAATGATACACATCTAGCTTGCTCTAAAAAGGAGTATACCTTTTCAGAGGTATAGTGTACACAATTGAGGAAAACATAATGTAATCAATTTTGATATATTGGTATCATATAATGATGAAACTGAAGTTGAAACCGAAGTTCAAATGTGAAGTTGTCACCGCTTCCGGCTTCTTACAGATTTGTACACGTTACGTACACATCTAAGATTGTCAAACTCAAATTACTTCTACGAGTAAAGTCTTGATAATCATGCAATATTGGAGTCTTTGTGTTATTGGGTAAATGTGTACTTTAGGTCCCAGATACCAGTATCGTTCAATACTGAAACGTAAAGGTTGCCAGTATCGGTCGATACTGGAACGATTTTACTGTTCCAGTATAATATCGGGCGATACCGGTACACGTGATACCAGTAAGATTTGTCCCATTATTGAACGATATTGGTACATAATTATGTTCCAGTATCGCCCGATACTGGAACTTTTTATATGTGCCAGTATCGGCCAATACTAGAACACTGACTTTGTACCAGTATCGGACGATACTGGGTGTTCCATTATCGAACGATAATACTACAGTTCAAAATTTGTGACCTAAAGTACACTTTTCCTGCTATTGTGTTGTTGGTATCTTCCAACAGTAATTTTTGTTGTTGTTAGTTTGCACTGCTATTTCCAAATTTACAATTGGTCACTTTATCCGAATACCGGAAATTAAATAGCAACCATGTGACTATTAATCGCTTCAAAGTTTCACAGCAACACTTATATAAAACAATACCATTGCTATTTATTGAAACATTTCTTAAAACGCCCTCTATGTAAATAATGTAAATATGGTTCGCGCTATTTATCACGCATACTGCAGGGGGGACACTGTCTACGGTAAAATGCTGATCACGGCTCGATCAGCATTTTGGAATCGATGTTTTGTTGTACAAAGAGGGCAGATGTTTCTCAATCTTTATAGGTGTAAGTTCATACATGTAATACAATTATAAAAAAATATACAAATCCCAGTTTTTATCATAATTGAGGGCCCATACTCAAACATATCATTTCACACCCCTTTAACAGTCAACGCGGTATTAATGGAAAACAGTAGAAAATTCTGTTAGAAAGAAAACACCGGACAATTTCGAAAAGCGGTGTTAAGAATTATTTATTTGAACACATGTGTAACATTTAATTTAGAACACACCCAAGACATGTATTTACATTGAATCCGCTTCATAAGTTAATGCATTACCACACGATTCACACTATTCCTCGCTCGATGAAAATCAAATTAATGGTGGCATCTTACATGGACTTATTCGCTCATTTGCACACGGTTTGTATCTATAAAGGTCTCAAGTCTCTCACATTCTTCCTCCGCAGTGGCCAGGGGTAGTGTGAACGTAAACGTTTTTATTTATCAGTGCGATCTGATATAACTACATTATGTGCATGGCAGATCACTGGTGAATTTGATGTAATTAAACACATACTCATACTGATAGTTTGGTGGAAAATGTAATATTATCAGGCAACGTTTCACTCGAGTGTCATCACTTAGCAAATGGTAGCAAAAGAAGTGTACCTTTAAGAGTGGCTAAAGATGCTTCTGAGAGATAGTAGCATCCGTCCGTGGGATTTTATGGTCATTTAATTAGACTGAGAAGTTTGTAAATGAGACAAACACTCCCTGAAAAACATACACTAATACCCGCACCAGCTACATTGCGGGGGTATTTGTGTTTGTGCGCTGTGGGAGTACACAATGAGTATAAATATACATTTTGGGAGTTGGATTTTTTGTTGGTACAGGAGTGCACTACGGGGGTAATTATTTGTACTGTGGGGGTATTTTTGTATGTACATTGTGGGAGTTGACTAGATAGATGGCGCCATTCATATAGTCGGGTGGCAAAGTGTATGTTTTAAGATGACAAATAACACACAAAAAACAAACAAATCGTTCTGGGGGTATATTTGTTGTTGCTTTTAACACGCTCACAGTATCCTCATATACCATTTGGAAACTGTTCATTGTGGGGGTACGCCCACAATGCCGAAATACTCCCACAATGTCAAATCATACTCATATCTACACCCACAATGTACCTCTTATAAGTACATGTTGGCGTACAATGACGTATAGACGGCGGCGAACGTAGGAGGGGGGGGGGGGGGGGTGCGGAAGTATGCCGAACTTGAATTCAACATATTTTGAATCAACTCTACGCGGCGGCGGCGGCGGCGGTGTGTCTTAGAATAAAAAATGTCTTTTTAAATACTATTTAGATCATGTTGGACCCCGCGCCGTTCGGAGAGGGGGTTTACGGAAGTATGCAAAACTTACATTCAAAATCTTTTTTTGTTCTCATTAGAGCGTAATACGTTTAAAATTATATTTTTGATATTTAAAAAAAAAAAAAAATCTCCAAATTTTGTTCCTAATAGCGAAAATTAGACCCTCGTATTTCTGCCATTTCGATAAATAAACATGATGAACTTTAAATCGTTTAAAGTAATCATTAACGTCTGTGGCACGTGTCCGAGAAGTCTTAATGTCGCAGGGTCTTGCATTAAAAGACAGTGGGGTGGAGAAAATGAGCATTTATACACAGCTCTATGGAGAAAAATTTACATAATCGTCGATAACTCGAAAAGAAAATCATTAATAGAACATAATATTTTTTCAAATTAACTTTTTTGGGCAGACAATATACGGTTCTTTTCTTTAAAAAAAAAAAAAAAAAAAAAAAAAGATAAAAAAACTAGATAATGACTTCAATTAGTCCTACTTTGCTGAATGTCAAATTGACTGGAATTTAGTTATATTTCATGTATCATCACACCCATCTCGATCCTAAAAACCACCATCCCCGCCGGAACACACAACATCAACCCGCCCACTAATACCCGCACCAGCTACATTGCGGGGGTATTTGTGTTTGTGCGCTGTGGGAGTACACAATGAGTATAAATATACATTTTGGGAGTTGGATTTTTTGTTGGTACAGGAGTGCACTACGGGGGTAATTATTTGTACTGTGGGGGTATTTTTGTATGTACATTGTGGGAGTTGACTAGATAGATGGCGCCATTCATATAGTCGGGTGGCAAAGTGTATGTTTTAAGATGACAAATAACACACAAAAAACAAACAAATCGTTCTGGGGGTATATTTGTTGTTGCTTTTAACACGCTCACAGTATCCTCATATACCATTTGGAAACTGTTCATTGTGGGGGTACGCCCACAATGCCGAAATACTCCCACAATGTCAAATCATACTCATATCTACACCCACAATGTACCTCTTATAAGTACGCCCTAACAAACACCCCGACAAACAAACAAACATCCAGCAAACGAACACACTAGCAAACAAACGGTGTTATATGGAATCCAATTATGACATCTCTAAACATCAACTACTATAAAATCACGATAGCATTTGACAGTCCGACATTCAAAGTTCGATTACTATATCTTGATCAATTTTGCATTTTGCGTCGTCCCCAAGCGTGTTTTTTTCATTCCAGCGCATCCGAATCCGTCAAATTAACAGTGGCATCTACTAAAGTACCGATTCTTAAATTTGCACACGGATCTTGTATGCCTCCTACTTGGCTTCACGATGCAACGACTCATATAGGTTTGTTCATATGATCAATCGTAATCAACTTTTGATCTATGCACATAAGACAGTAATACTGCAAAACTTTTTGTTGACGATCAACTTACAGGAAATCAGATTAAACCTTGATTTTTCATTACAATAATCACCTCGGACGTCATAAAAGCTAAACGTGTGAAGATAATTGTATCAATACTCATATTTAAGCCAGTAACTTATTTCTATTGTCGGTCACATTTCGGGTAAACAGTAGTAAATAGATTTAAGGATGAATCAATTGCTTTCCTAACCTGGAATAAGTACAAATCAGTAAACGAGCGGCCAATATTTATCAATCTACTACATAATTATCACTCAATCCTTGGATTATAAACTGTCAATTGATATCGACATGAAACCTTTTTTTTCCATGGCGATATTTTAATGTGTAAAATGAGTCATCCCACCCAATTCAACAGGTCTTTCGTGGACTGTTCCATTATTCATTTAGTGGTGTGTCTCCTACACTATAGGGTAACGCACCATATAACATCGGGAAAGTATGATGCCAAGGGCATATATTTTTCACGTAAATCCAATACAAAGGTTCAGAAAATCAACCAAAATATGACGTCATGACCATTGCTTCGGGACAAAATGGCGCGGTACCCCCCCCCCCCCCCCTAGTACCACTGTTTCACCATTGGTCAAAATGGGTTCCTCTAACGCCCAGTGGACGCGATCCAAACTCGTTACCGACACGCCAGAGTTCATGAATCTACTATAATTTACAATCTCAACCACTCCAAGATTTAACTTTCTACTATAGTCTATCCATCTGAGACCGATCTTCCAACCACGTGACTCAGCCGTTCCATTGACTGGGAGAGGAGACTATTTTCTGACAAAAATATCGATGGAATCAGTAGAGTGAAAAACGGCCATGATAAAAAATAATTATGTTACCCACCTACTTTTATCATCATAACCCAGGTTGTGCCATGAGAGTCAGTTTAATTGACGTTGCAAAGACAGGTAGCTTTCCCTTCCCAATTTCTCCATTTCAAAAAATGCTTTCAATTTGGCAAGCACTGGCTGCATCTTATCTTTAATGGTCTTATTTGGTGCCATTTTAAGCTCTACTGTACTACAGGCCTCTATATGAACAGGTACATGTAGAGTGATAGACCCCGAGATGAAGACAACCTTTTATTTTACAAGTCAGAAAATAAACTTTATTTAGTTTGTCAACGTTCAAATTGTATAATATTTGTTTGAAAATAATAATCGTACCTTTCAATATTGATACCATATCATTGTAAGCGTATTTGGTTCTTTCTATACTTAACAAGGAAATCTGATTGATTCGGACATGCAGACAGAACATATAATAGGGATACGGAGTTTCATATCATTTTACAACCATTTTATCTTACTATAGGCCCGGCCAACCTGAAAAATAAACATTATTTACTGTTGGAAACATTACAAGATAGCAAATAAAAATTAAATGTGGCCTCCTACATTATGCTAATTAAATGTTAAAAGTCCATCACTTTCGAACTTTTCCAGCTTTGTGATTCTATTCATATGCCGAAATCACAGGTGACGATTATGCTAAATATTAAAAGTCCATCACTTTCGATCTTTTCAGCTTTGTGATTCTATTCATAGGCCGAAATCACAGGTGACGATTTCAAAGCCTTTTGATTTCAGATAATGCGCAAATGGTTCGATATTTGTCTCTCATTGAATGGTACACTAGACGTAGCTGCTATGTGCATGCGTGTGACGAGAATAATATGCATTGGAACAGTGTTGTGTGTTTTTGCATAAGGCTGCTTAATTGTTTCAATTCACAATATAGATGAGGTTCGACCGGAGGTTGGAATCAAATGGGATCCTTCGACAACTAGCAAATATACGCCAGAAGACAGCACATCTTATTTTTGTTCATCTCCCCTGCCCATCCGAGCACCAAAGATCGCTCTTCGATGAATTCACTTATAGTATGTTATGCTCTCTTTGTAATATGAATGGATTACTTAGGTCATGTAGGACACACTTGCCGTGGTGTTGTAACCAAAAATCCGCAAATTGTGTCCTTATTTTTCAAGCACTTATGTAAACTTATGAGTAAATTATATATTTCCAAAATAAACTTCTAGAAAATATCAGTACATGACCGCTGTAACATAATCAGTAGCAACTCGTCCATTTGACTTTGATTAATTAATAAGAAACGAGATTTATAGTTAGTATACCACCTTACATCTTTAACCACTTAGCCCCCAAACCAAGTTGCTTTATTAAACCCCACAAAACGGTCTATCCTAAACCATTTCCCATGTGGCTTATATTTACGTGCACGTCCGTACGGCGCTATATGTAGGAGTGCGTATAGTGCCGTGGCAGCGCACCGTTGCCCAAACATGTACACGACGCATTACCACGGTATGATTACGCGGTAGTTCGTGCAACGCACAATATCATGCAATTCTAGCGACATTTTTGAGCCAATTTTGAGCGGTTTTTCTTCAATTGTTAATCAATTTCACTGGACTATTCTTTATAACACTTCCCGTAATTTCCTCTATCTTGTATGCAAATTATTAGGCGACACTTTGATAAAAACTAACGGATAACAAACTAAGTACTAAATACTAAGGATAACAAACACACAAACAAACAACCCCCACCACAAACACACACCATTTCCAGATTTATAGGAAGATGGTATTTCATTGAATAAATTGATGTAATTAAACACATAATATACTCAATGACTAGACAGGTTAATGATGGACAACTCAATTATTGCTGGCATACATTAAAAACGTTTAACCTACGGATGTGGTCGGTATACTAATAATGCTACATGTCTAAGTGCTAAAGTGCTTTTGCACGGATTTCCTTGAAATCGTTGGATTGTATGATTATGATAAACTGCAAGACGCCAAATGTAAAGAAGCTTCATAGACAACGCTTGACAATGTTTACAACATAAAGAGTACTGAAGTTAAAGGCAAAGGTACACTCTGGCTAGTTCTCCCAGGGTGAACTGGCTTACACCTGTTCACTTGGTGACAGATGAAAGAGAGTTAAGATACTGGCAACTCTGATTCCTGCTAACTACACTGTTACCCGTTGTAGAAGACGTGGGGAGGGTGAGTTGATCATATATATTATGCGGTTTGTAGGCCCCCTCGTATTTGTTTAGTGTTGTCCTGTCTCTCCTCCAGTTCCTTTTAGTGGTCTTGTTCGATTCCTGGCCTATTACATGTCCTTCCTCCCAGTAAATGTTGAGGTTTGTAGAACATGTAGCGGCAACTTTGAAAAGCCCTATGAATTAAAATCAAACAACCAACAGCGTGCGAACATGTAAATGCACACGTTGTGCTTTGACATTTTTGAGTCCTACTGAATATGATAAAGCTCTTTTAGTTGGTCGTACATGGAATGTATTTTTTTTTAGTCTTTAAAAGTCAAAACAGTTACAGAATCATGCTAACATTTAAAAATGCAAACGTTAATAAAACTGGACATTCAAAGTACCCTCGATGACTCGATCTACCCGTGATTTTGCCCGTTGCCCTACCAAGCGTGTTTCTACGCTCTTAAGACGTTTTAAATTTCGTTGAATCGAATTTATATTGACATCAACTAAGCACTTATTCGTGTATTTGCATACGGATTTTGTACGCCTCCTTAAGTTTCTTGATTCACTTTGCAGCGCCTCTTATTGGTTTGTACATAAGACAATAGTGATTAACACTTTCCAAGCGGCAGGCGTCTGCAGACGACATTCTGAATGTTTGTAAAAAGTCAACGTTGTCACCATATTTGAAATCACCATTAGAAATACAGTTAGATAAGTACCAATGTGCCTAGTATTGGTTCAGTAATCCTTGAGATTGAGACTTTGAAAATTGGGAAAGGTTTCTGAAAAAAAAAATATGGTAAAACTAATAGCCGCGTGGAAAGTGTTAATGCCTTACTTATGGTGATATGATACTAAATCTTGTGGACCTATTAAAGCTAAGCATGAAGTTAGGTTGTATCAATACCCATCTATAAGACAGTCACTGCAACCGCTTTTTATTGTCGGTCAAATTACAGATACACAGCTTTAGTATGCATTGAATATCTTTTGCTAACCCAGTTTAATAGAGTACAATAATCACTCGAGCCCGTGCGACAGCTGCCGAGATAAGACAACACATGTATCACAATATCACTAAAATATGAAACCTAAGGAGGAAACAAAACAAAACACCTTTATTTCTGCTCCTGCAGACTCCTGGGGATAATTGTAATCTATAAATTGATATCCTAGACGAAACGGAACGTTAACAAATTTCATGGGTCTGGGATATCATAGACAAGTTCAAATTGTATAGTTTCGTATGAAAACAACCATAGCACTTATTTTGAAGAAAAAAACCCACCATTTGCATCTAATTTGAACACTGTTTTAAGTTGAAATAATTAAAAAGAACCTTGCTTTTAATCATTGCTTTTGACAACTTCAGGTGTCAACGTGTGCCTGTGCAAGGCGAAATAAAAAACTTAATCACAAGAAAATTGCAGGTTTTAGAGATTAGTTCATATCAATTTGTTCCTACCAATGAAATTTACCATCTAAATATCATTATATAAGGCATATGGAGCGGATTCCATGATATAGCTTCAATGTTGTTTTTCTAGGATCACTGACTTGGCATCACGCTTAAAATTGTGAGTTTGAGATGTCAAGAAGCTTACTTCATCTTAATTTGGTCAATAAATTCCTAACACTTTCCACGCGGCTATTAATTTTACCACATACAGAACAGATTTGTCAGAAATCTGTCCCCAATACTGAACCAATTCTAGGCACGTTTGTACTTATTTTAATGCATTTCTCATGATGATTCCATATATGGTGATGACATTCAATAATTGTGACATTTGAAATATTGTCTGCCGACGACTGCCGCGCAGGAAGTGGAAAGTTGCGAAATGTGACGGAACCACTGATTGCACGACTTCGTGACTGTAGAGTATGGACAGTTGATTGTGTTTAAGGTCGTTTTGTATTCAAATAATATATAACATTTCGGAACGGCGATCAAAAAAAAAGTAAGTTATTAGCCTTTTTGGTGGTAAAAATTAGTTCCCGTTTTCATATTTACAATAAAAGGCAAAGTGTCAAACACAAAGGCTAATCTCTAATAAAATAATATAATAATCGTAAAGATTTACATTTTTGACTCAGTTCAGCCTCAAATTCAGTATAAATATACCAGTTATAAAGCAGCTGTACTTGAATACAGTTACACTGGCCATATTGTTCGTTCAAATTTGGTTTATAGAACGTTTGATGCAATTCCAATCGAAGATGACACTTTTGTCCGAGGGTGTACTAGCAGTGATAATGCGATAAAAGTGAAGAGCAATTATGGTATTATATCTTAAACGACCATTCATAGTACATTTTACCTATTGCCTTGGGTATCACATTTCCAGACAATAACTATTAAAGTGTAATACGAGGCGTTCCTCCATCTCCCCGTAATATGATTTTATCCATCAGTATACACTGAAATAGAATGAGCTATAGCGGTACCGGATACGCATCATAACCCGTCAAATTGCAGTCGTTAGAGCGTAAAGAATATTTGACCAAGTTGATGCATTGTCGTCAGCCACAGGCAAGCATGCCAGAAAATATTTATTTGTAAAGTATGTAGGCCGGTATTTGTTTCTGGTTGACGCGTAATGCACTTTACTTCATACATAGGCCTTTAACGGTCGATTCACTTTCTTTTCATGAAGAGCCAAGTATGAGGTGCCACTGACCAGCCGATAGTATCAGTATGAACAGAGAAACGTATTCCAGTGCTCCTTCTAAAGATCAGCCATTTGATTTAAGATTACTTAATGGCATAAGTTCATCCGTTCCAGCACTCCCTTTTAAAAAAATCCTTAAAACCTTTCTTTCTCTCGTTCCAGCGCGCATACTAAAGACCATTGAATAACATACGTTTGCCTATTCCAGTGGTCATCGCTATAAATATAATTCAAAAACGTACACTTCACTTTTACAATAATTCCTTCAAAGAGCATAGTTCCCTGTTATAGCGACCCCCTTAAAGATCACTTGATAACGTACGTTTCCCTGTAACAGCGATCCCCTTAAAGATCACTTGATAATAATAATGCGTTTCACAAAAAAGCACATCACAAAATACACATTACTTAATATGGTTAAGAATACAGACCATCCCGTTAAAAACCTACCATAAAGTCCAGCAGATAATACATGATAACAAAATATAAACAAAACCCATGGTTAATGCGGTGGAGCAGCTACAAATACAAACGACGCAGTTCACACTGCGCAGTTCATAAATAAAAAGTTATAACATATCTAAAGACTCCAAACAAAAATTGAAAGAAAATCCAAAATTGTCACACAATATTACAAATAAAATCACACATCTGGCAATATAAAAAGGTGCGTTTTCAGCCGCGACTTAAAGAGATTTATTGAAAGAGTGTGTGCCGGCAACTTATTCCATAACGCTAGAGCAGAAGCTGACTATGCGCGGTGTCCATGAGATTCCACGCCACTAAATAGCTGCCCATACGATTACCTGTTGGAGGGGTGTTCATGATCTTTGTGATCATTGAAGTACATTTTATATAGAGTATAATCCTCAACGGTCCGAGAAATAAGCCCCCGATTTTAAACAGCTGGCGTATCGCTATTATTTATCATCAAAACATTGAGCAGTGTTGACAGAACATGTACAATCAAAATCACCCAAAAACATACAAAATGGACTGAAAAGATCTCGTTTTGCACTGTGGTATTATATATTTGAACATGTATAGTCAATCCAGAGTGATCTTTGCCGACATGTTAAAATTAAAATTATAGATCAAGTTCATTAGCCAACTCTGGGTAATCAATTTTGCTTATATCTTAATTATCTTAAATTTATTTGACCATAGTAAAGTTCATGTGTCTATTCTGGGTAATCACATTCTACTTCTATCAGCTCTTAAAGTCATATGAACATCGGCAACCCAGGGTGACCTTTGCTGACATATTATCAACACTTGTGACTTAGTTTCTACGAAAAAAAACTAAGTCACAAAAGTGTATTGAAGTAATCCATACGGTATGGTACAATCAAACTATTGAATTGATACGCACAACGTATCTATCTACAGAAAATACTCAGCATAATATGATATGAATGATACACATCTAGCTTGCTCTAAAAAGGAGTATACCTTTTCAGAGGTATAGTGTACACAATTGTGGAAAACATAATGTAATCAATTTTAATATATTGATATCATAGTGATGAAACTGAGGTTGAAACAAAAGTTCAAATATGAAGTTGTCACCGCTTCTGGCTACTTATAGATTTGAGGTTGTCGCCGTTACGTACACATCTATAAATTGTCAAACTCAAGTTACATCTACAAGTAAAGTCTTGATAATCCTGCAATATTGGAGTCTTTGTGCGATATGGTAAATGTGTACTTTAGGTCCCAGATCCTGGTGTACCAGTATCGTTCAATACTGAAACATAAAGGTTGCTAGTATCAGTCGATACTGCAACAATTTTACTATTCCAGTATCAATCGGGCGATACTGGTACACATGATATCACTGAGATTTGTCCCAGTATTGAACAATACTGGTACATAAGTATGTTCCAGTTTCGCCCGATACTGGAACTTTTTATACGTGTCAGTATTGGCCAATACTGGAACACCGACTTCGTACCAGTATCGGACGATACCAGTACAGTTCAGAATCTGGTCCCTAAAGTACACTCTTTCTTGCTTTTGTAATGTTGGTAGTTTTACAATTGGTCACTTTATCCGAATACCGGGAAATTAAATAGCAATCATGTGACTCTTAATCGTTTCAAAGTTTCATTCTTAGTAACCAATTGCCATCGAAAGATATCTGTAATAAACATTAAGGCGTGACATTTACTTCAGTCGGATTGTATCTTATAATCATTTGATAATGTGAAACGTCATCCACGCTAACGTGATGTTAGATGAGGATACAATAGTCTTTAAAGGAACACGAAGAAGTGTTGAAGATTTAAGAAAGAAAAAATAATTTACATCAGAATTCAAGATGAACATTAAATATTATCATTATTGTTGTTTCTACTAACAAAAACACAGCAAAACTTGATTAAAACAATACCATCGATATTTATTGAAACTTTTCTTAAAACGCACTCTATGTAAATATGGTTCGCGTTATTTATCACGCATACTGCAGGGGGACACAGTACTGTCCACGGTTAAATGCTGATCGCGGCTCAATCAGCACTTTGGAATCGATATTTTGTTGTTTAAAGAGGGCTGATGTTTCTCAATCTTTATAGGTATAAGTTTATACATGTAATTCTATTATGAAAATATACAAATCCCAGTTTGTATCATAATTGAGGGCGCATCCTACAACATATCCTGTCATGCCCCTTTAATAGTCAACGCGGTATTAATGGAAAACAGTCGAAGCCGAAAATTCTGTTAGAAAGAAAACACTGGACAATTTCGAAAAGTGGTGTTTAGAATGATTTATTTGAACACATTATTCAACATTTAATTTAGAACACACCCATGACCTTTATTTACACTGAATCTGCTTCATAAGTTAATGCATTACCATACGATTCACACTATTCCTCGCTCGATGAAAATCAAATTATTGGTGGCATCTTATTGTACAGAATGTACTTATTCGCTCATTTGCACACGGTTTGTATCTACAATCAAGGAAAAAAAGGTTGGCACACTTTGTCTTAATTACGGAAAAAACCCGCCCCTCTCCCCGGAGGCAATGTTGATCCGAGTCATATTATCAGAAGCCATGGTAGGTCCCCCAACATTGATTGATGGGGGATGGGGAAGGATATAAGAAAGGGGGAGACTTTTGCTTTCTATTAAACAGTGCTATGTCCCAAGTCTGATCTCAATTGCGAGCACAGGGATATTTGTAATAAGTTGCGTCAAGTGTGCCAACTATTATTTTCCTTGATTGTCTGAGCGAAATCCTAAATTCACCATCTGGGATCGGTTTTTTGGCTATAACTTTAGAACCAAATGCCCAATGCTAATGAGGTTTTGCACGATTATTGTAGGGTATATTGTCAACATTCCCAAAAAGTTACAAGTATCAATTACGTCATTTAGGGATTGGTCAGTCAATACTTAGGCAACATATACGTCAAAACATGTTATTTTTACGATTTATTTTCATGGATGTGAAACAAAATGTTGAAGAACAATTATAGTTCGTATATGTATTAATTGATTTCTAATCAACATTTGATAGACGGCATATAAAGTCAGACAAAAGTGTATTAGGGACTGGCCATTAATTACTAAAGCTGTCTCTGTATATTAAATGTGTGCCACTATAGGTCTATAATAGGCCTTGCAATTGTTATAGTTCATGCAAACATTACTATCTTCAGAAGATAGCAATTAATGACACGATGCCATGTTATGTTCCTAGCATTAAAATATATAATCATGGAAAATAATCATAATAACATTTATTTACAAAATAAATAAAGCCACATAAACAGAATGGCTAATACAAACAAAGATAGAAGAACGAAAAGTCACTTTGTGTATTAGGGACTGGTCATTATTTACTAACGCTGTCTCTGTATGTTAATTGTGTGCGACTATAGGTGTATAATAGGCCTTGTCATTGTTATAGTACATGCAAACATTACTATCTTCAGAAGATGACACGTTGTGTTCTTAGCATTGAAATATGAAATTATGGAAAATAAATAAAGTCACATATATCAAATAATGCGCCATGAAGACAAAACTCTAAGATAACGTGCCGATTATGTAAAAAATGGACTTTATGATCGTTTAGAAATAAGCTTAGAGGCACACACAAGAAGAAGAAAAATGGAAGCTTGGGCAAGGATTCGAACCTGGGGCCGCGGCGTGGAAGTCTCATATGTTAACCACTACACCAAGCGGGCGTGTGTGCATGTTGTAATTGAATTATACGCTATCAATACACGTGCATTGATATTGCAGCGGTGAACCATTGCAACGGTACACCATTACAACTCATCAAATTTCTCATTATTATGAAATGCAAAACTTTTTTTCTCAATGGATTAGTGTTTAGTGGACAATGTGAAACTCGTAGGCTATCTTTTAGAAGAAATGAATCGCATCTTCGGTATGTTTCAACGGTTCACCCCTGCTGAAATAAACATATATGACTATAGATTTATATTATTTCAGCAATGGTACACCGTTGAAAGGTAGGTATGCGGTGCTTAATCTTTGCTTAAAAAGGGTCTATACGAACGGTATTTGCCCTCTAATCCCTTATCCATTGAAAAATCAGTTCTGTATTTCGTAACAATGACACATTTGATGAATACTTATGGTGAACCGATGATCCATTGCGATGACAATACACGAGCAT
This sequence comes from Ophiura sarsii, assembly GCA_035610835.1. Taxonomy (NCBI): domain Eukaryota; kingdom Metazoa; phylum Echinodermata; class Ophiuroidea; order Amphilepidida; family Ophiuridae; genus Ophiura; species Ophiura sarsii. Next base: position 32,634,958 of record CM069450.1, on the reverse strand, counting down.
TGATAGCGTATAATTCAGTTACAATATGCACACACGCCCGGTTGGTGTAGTGGTTAACATATGAGATTTGCACCCCGCTGTCCCGGGTTCGAATCCTTGTCTAAGCTTCTATTCGATAATGATTTATTTGTTGCTTCTTTTTTCTAACAATCATGATTTGCATTATTTGTTTTTAATCAGCACTATCATTGTGTCTTCTATTTCTTGAATAATCATAATGTCCTTGATTTTGGTACCGAAAGAGTGCAGATGTACTCATTCTTATAAATGGGCGTAATGGCTTGACAACTTTGATTTATTGTCAAAACAAAACAGGCATATTTCATGTTAGGTCTATATTTTAAGTTATATAGACACTGGTATTAAGATATATAGATATAGATACTGGTCTTGAGATATATATAAATGACAGGAATATGTTTTCTCAACGTTTAGCTGATGATATATGAGGTCGAGCATCCATCTGAATTTAAATAACTGGTCATGTCTAAAGTTTCACTGCCATTTTAAGTGAAAAATATACCTCCGTATTTAAAAGTGACCGGTCCCTAAAAGAACGTTGACGCATATTGTTTGAACACGTGACCAGTGTTATAACCTATCTGTCCTCCAAATCTGGTGAAGAAATCTTTGTTTAATCTCATGTTATAGCCAAAAGACTTAACACAGATAATTTTTTTAGCAAATGACTCAGACAATCAAGGAAAAAAAGGTTGGCACACTTTGTCTTAATTACGGAAAAAACCCGCCCCTCTCCCCGGAGGCAATGTTGATCCGAGTCATATTATCAGAAGCCATGGTAGGTCCCCCAACATTGATTGATGGGGGATGGGGAAGGATATAAGAAAGGGGGAGACTTTTGCTTTCTATTAAACAGTGCTATGTCCCAAGTCTGATCTCAATTGCGAGCACAGGGATATTTGTAATAAGTTGCGTCAAGTGTGCCAACTATTATTTTCCTTGATTGTCTGAGCGAAATCCTAAATTCACCATCTGGGATCGGTTTTTTGGCTATAACTTTAGAACCAAATGCCCAATGCTAATGAGGTTTTGCACGATTATTGTAGGGTATATTGTCAACATTCCCAAAAAGTTACAAGTATCAATTACGTCATTTAGGGATTGGTCAGTCAATACTTAGGCAACATATACGTCAAAACATGTTATTTTTACGATTTATTTTCATGGATGTGAAACAAAATGTTGAAGAACAATTATAGTTCGTATATGTATTAATTGATTTCTAATCAACATTTGATAGACGGCATATAAAGTCAGACAAAAGTGTATTAGGGACTGGCCATTAATTACTAAAGCTGTCTCTGTATATTAAATGTGTGCCACTATAGGTCTATAATAGGCCTTGCAATTGTTATAGTTCATGCAAACATTACTATCTTCAGAAGATAGCAATTAATGACACGATGCCATGTTATGTTCCTAGCATTAAAATATATAATCATGGAAAATAATCATAATAACATTTATTTACAAAATAAATAAAGCCACATAAACAGAATGGCTAATACAAACAAAGATAGAAGAACGAAAAGTCACTTTGTGTATTAGGGACTGGTCATTATTTACTAACGCTGTCTCTGTATGTTAATTGTGTGCGACTATAGGTGTATAATAGGCCTTGTCATTGTTATAGTACATGCAAACATTACTATCTTCAGAAGATGACACGTTGTGTTCTTAGCATTGAAATATGAAATTATGGAAAATAAATAAAGTCACATATATCAAATAATGCGCCATGAAGACAAAACTCTAAGATAACGTGCCGATTATGTAAAAAATGGACTTTATGATCGTTTAGAAATAAGCTTAGAGGCACACACAAGAAGAAGAAAAATGGAAGCTTGGGCAAGGATTCGAACCTGGGGCCGCGGCGTGGAAGTCTCATATGTTAACCACTACACCAAGCGGGCGTGTGTGCATGTTGTAATTGAATTATACGCTATCAATACACGTGCATTGATATTGCAGCGGTGAACCATTGCAACGGTACACCATTACAACTCATCAAATTTCTCATTATTATGAAATGCAAAACTTTTTTTCTCAATGGATTAGTGTTTAGTGGACAATGTGAAACTCGTAGGCTATCTTTTAGAAGAAATGAATCGCATCTTCGGTATGTTTCAACGGTTCACCCCTGCTGAAATAAACATATATGACTATAGATTTATATTATTTCAGCAATGGTACACCGTTGAAAGGTAGGTATGCGGTGCTTAATCTTTGCTTAAAAAGGGTCTATACGAACGGTATTTGCCCTCTAATCCCTTATCCATTGAAAAATCAGTTCTGTATTTCGTAACAATGACACATTTGATGAATACTTATGGTGAACCGATGATCCATTGCGATGACAATACACGAGCATTGATAGCGTATAATTCAGTTACAATATGCACACACGCCCGGTTGGTGTAGTGGTTAACATATGAGATTTGCACCCCGCTGTCCCGGGTTCGAATCCTTGTCTAAGCTTCTATTCGATAATGATTTATTTGTTGCTTCTTTTTTCTAACAATCATGATTTGCATTATTTGTTTTTAATCAGCACTATCATTGTGTCTTCTATTTCTTGAATAATCATAATGTCCTTGATTTTGGTACCGAAAGAGTGCAGATGTACTCATTCTTATAAATGGGCGTAATGGCTTGACAACTTTGATTTATTGTCAAAACAAAACAGGCATATTTCATGTTAGGTCTATATTTTAAGTTATATAGACACTGGTATTAAGATATATAGATATAGATACTGGTCTTGAGATATATATAAATGACAGGAATATGTTTTCTCAACGTTTAGCTGATGATATATGAGGTCGAGCATCCATCTGAATTTAAATAACTGGTCATGTCTAAAGTTTCACTGCCATTTTAAGTGAAAAATATACCTCCGTATTTAAAAGTGACCGGTCCCTAAAAGAACGTTGACGCATATTGTTTGAACACGTGACCAGTGTTATAACCTATCTGTCCTCCAAATCTGGTGAAGAAATCTTTGTTTAATCTCATGTTATAGCCAAAAGACTTAACACAGATAATTTTTTTAGCAAATGACTCAGACAATCAAGGAAAAAAAGGTTGGCACACTTTGTCTTAATTACGGAAAAAACCCGCCCCTCTCCCCGGAGGCAATGTTGATCCGAGTCATATTATCAGAAGCCATGGTAGGTCCCCCAACATTGATTGATGGGGGATGGGGAAGGATATAAGAAAGGGGGAGACTTTTGCTTTCTATTAAACAGTGCTATGTCCCAAGTCTGATCTCAATTGCGAGCACAGGGATATTTGTAATAAGTTGCGTCAAGTGTGCCAACTATTATTTTCCTTGATTGTCTGAGCGAAATCCTAAATTCACCATCTGGGATCGGTTTTTTGGCTATAACTTTAGAACCAAATGCCCAATGCTAATGAGGTTTTGCACGATTATTGTAGGGTATATTGTCAACATTCCCAAAAAGTTACAAGTATCAATTACGTCATTTAGGGATTGGTCAGTCAATACTTAGGCAACATATACGTCAAAACATGTTATTTTTACGATTTATTTTCATGGATGTGAAACAAAATGTTGAAGAACAATTATAGTTCGTATATGTATTAATTGATTTCTAATCAACATTTGATAGACGGCATATAAAGTCAGACAAAAGTGTATTAGGGACTGGCCATTAATTACTAAAGCTGTCTCTGTATATTAAATGTGTGCCACTATAGGTCTATAATAGGCCTTGCAATTGTTATAGTTCATGCAAACATTACTATCTTCAGAAGATAGCAATTAATGACACGATGCCATGTTATGTTCCTAGCATTAAAATATATAATCATGGAAAATAATCATAATAACATTTATTTACAAAATAAATAAAGCCACATAAACAGAATGGCTAATACAAACAAAGATAGAAGAACGAAAAGTCACTTTGTGTATTAGGGACTGGTCATTATTTACTAACGCTGTCTCTGTATGTTAATTGTGTGCGACTATAGGTGTATAATAGGCCTTGTCATTGTTATAGTACATGCAAACATTACTATCTTCAGAAGATGACACGTTGTGTTCTTAGCATTGAAATATGAAATTATGGAAAATAAATAAAGTCACATATATCAAATAATGCGCCATGAAGACAAAACTCTAAGATAACGTGCCGATTATGTAAAAAATGGACTTTATGATCGTTTAGAAATAAGCTTAGAGGCACACACAAGAAGAAGAAAAATGGAAGCTTGGGCAAGGATTCGAACCTGGGGCCGCGGCGTGGAAGTCTCATATGTTAACCACTACACCAAGCGGGCGTGTGTGCATGTTGTAATTGAATTATACGCTATCAATACACGTGCATTGATATTGCAGCGGTGAACCATTGCAACGGTACACCATTACAACTCATCAAATTTCTCATTATTATGAAATGCAAAACTTTTTTTCTCAATGGATTAGTGTTTAGTGGACAATGTGAAACTCGTAGGCTATCTTTTAGAAGAAATGAATCGCATCTTCGGTATGTTTCAACGGTTCACCCCTGCTGAAATAAACATATATGACTATAGATTTATATTATTTCAGCAATGGTACACCGTTGAAAGGTAGGTATGCGGTGCTTAATCTTTGCTTAAAAAGGGTCTATACGAACGGTATTTGCCCTCTAATCCCTTATCCATTGAAAAATCAGTTCTGTATTTCGTAACAATGACACATTTGATGAATACTTATGGTGAACCGATGATCCATTGCGATGACAATACACGAGCATTGATAGCGTATAATTCAGTTACAATATGCACACACGCCCGGTTGGTGTAGTGGTTAACATATGAGATTTGCACCCCGCTGTCCCGGGTTCGAATCCTTGTCTAAGCTTCTATTCGATAATGATTTATTTGTTGCTTCTTTTTTCTAACAATCATGATTTGCATTATTTGTTTTTAATCAGCACTATCATTGTGTCTTCTATTTCTTGAATAATCATAATGTCCTTGATTTTGGTACCGAAAGAGTGCAGATGTACTCATTCTTATAAATGGGCGTAATGGCTTGACAACTTTGATTTATTGTCAAAACAAAACAGGCATATTTCATGTTAGGTCTATATTTTAAGTTATATAGACACTGGTATTAAGATATATAGATATAGATACTGGTCTTGAGATATATATAAATGACAGGAATATGTTTTCTCAACGTTTAGCTGATGATATATGAGGTCGAGCATCCATCTGAATTTAAATAACTGGTCATGTCTAAAGTTTCACTGCCATTTTAAGTGAAAAATATACCTCCGTATTTAAAAGTGACCGGTCCCTAAAAGAACGTTGACGCATATTGTTTGAACACGTGACCAGTGTTATAACCTATCTGTCCTCCAAATCTGGTGAAGAAATCTTTGTTTAATCTCATGTTATAGCCAAAAGACTTAACACAGATAATTTTTTTAGCAAATGACTCAGACAATCAAGGAAAAAAAGGTTGGCACACTTTGTCTTAATTACGGAAAAAACCCGCCCCTCTCCCCGGAGGCAATGTTGATCCGAGTCATATTATCAGAAGCCATGGTAGGTCCCCCAACATTGATTGATGGGGGATGGGGAAGGATATAAGAAAGGGGGAGACTTTTGCTTTCTATTAAACAGTGCTATGTCCCAAGTCTGATCTCAATTGCGAGCACAGGGATATTTGTAATAAGTTGCGTCAAGTGTGCCAACTATTATTTTCCTTGATTGTCTGAGCGAAATCCTAAATTCACCATCTGGGATCGGTTTTTTGGCTATAACTTTAGAACCAAATGCCCAATGCTAATGAGGTTTTGCACGATTATTGTAGGGTATATTGTCAACATTCCCAAAAAGTTACAAGTATCAATTACGTCATTTAGGGATTGGTCAGTCAATACTTAGGCAACATATACGTCAAAACATGTTATTTTTACGATTTATTTTCATGGATGTGAAACAAAATGTTGAAGAACAATTATAGTTCGTATATGTATTAATTGATTTCTAATCAACATTTGATAGACGGCATATAAAGTCAGACAAAAGTGTATTAGGGACTGGCCATTAATTACTAAAGCTGTCTCTGTATATTAAATGTGTGCCACTATAGGTCTATAATAGGCCTTGCAATTGTTATAGTTCATGCAAACATTACTATCTTCAGAAGATAGCAATTAATGACACGATGCCATGTTATGTTCCTAGCATTAAAATATATAATCATGGAAAATAATCATAATAACATTTATTTACAAAATAAATAAAGCCACATAAACAGAATGGCTAATACAAACAAAGATAGAAGAACGAAAAGTCACTTTGTGTATTAGGGACTGGTCATTATTTACTAACGCTGTCTCTGTATGTTAATTGTGTGCGACTATAGGTGTATAATAGGCCTTGTCATTGTTATAGTACATGCAAACATTACTATCTTCAGAAGATGACACGTTGTGTTCTTAGCATTGAAATATGAAATTATGGAAAATAAATAAAGTCACATATATCAAATAATGCGCCATGAAGACAAAACTCTAAGATAACGTGCCGATTATGTAAAAAATGGACTTTATGATCGTTTAGAAATAAGCTTAGAGGCACACACAAGAAGAAGAAAAATGGAAGCTTGGGCAAGGATTCGAACCTGGGGCCGCGGCGTGGAAGTCTCATATGTTAACCACTACACCAAGCGGGCGTGTGTGCATGTTGTAATTGAATTATACGCTATCAATACACGTGCATTGATATTGCAGCGGTGAACCATTGCAACGGTACACCATTACAACTCATCAAATTTCTCATTATTATGAAATGCAAAACTTTTTTTCTCAATGGATTAGTGTTTAGTGGACAATGTGAAACTCGTAGGCTATCTTTTAGAAGAAATGAATCGCATCTTCGGTATGTTTCAACGGTTCACCCCTGCTGAAATAAACATATATGACTATAGATTTATATTATTTCAGCAATGGTACACCGTTGAAAGGTAGGTATGCGGTGCTTAATCTTTGCTTAAAAAGGGTCTATACGAACGGTATTTGCCCTCTAATCCCTTATCCATTGAAAAATCAGTTCTGTATTTCGTAACAATGACACATTTGATGAATACTTATGGTGAACCGATGATCCATTGCGATGACAATACACGAGCATTGATAGCGTATAATTCAGTTACAATATGCACACACGCCCGGTTGGTGTAGTGGTTAACATATGAGATTTGCACCCCGCTGTCCCGGGTTCGAATCCTTGTCTAAGCTTCTATTCGATAATGATTTATTTGTTGCTTCTTTTTTCTAACAATCATGATTTGCATTATTTGTTTTTAATCAGCACTATCATTGTGTCTTCTATTTCTTGAATAATCATAATGTCCTTGATTTTGGTACCGAAAGAGTGCAGATGTACTCATTCTTATAAATGGGCGTAATGGCTTGACAACTTTGATTTATTGTCAAAACAAAACAGGCATATTTCATGTTAGGTCTATATTTTAAGTTATATAGACACTGGTATTAAGATATATAGATATAGATACTGGTCTTGAGATATATATAAATGACAGGAATATGTTTTCTCAACGTTTAGCTGATGATATATGAGGTCGAGCATCCATCTGAATTTAAATAACTGGTCATGTCTAAAGTTTCACTGCCATTTTAAGTGAAAAATATACCTCCGTATTTAAAAGTGACCGGTCCCTAAAAGAACGTTGACGCATATTGTTTGAACACGTGACCAGTGTTATAACCTATCTGTCCTCCAAATCTGGTGAAGAAATCTTTGTTTAATCTCATGTTATAGCCAAAAGACTTAACACAGATAATTTTTTTAGCAAATGACTCAGACAATCAAGGAAAAAAAGGTTGGCACACTTTGTCTTAATTACGGAAAAAACCCGCCCCTCTCCCCGGAGGCAATGTTGATCCGAGTCATATTATCAGAAGCCATGGTAGGTCCCCCAACATTGATTGATGGGGGATGGGGAAGGATATAAGAAAGGGGGAGACTTTTGCTTTCTATTAAACAGTGCTATGTCCCAAGTCTGATCTCAATTGCGAGCACAGGGATATTTGTAATAAGTTGCGTCAAGTGTGCCAACTATTATTTTCCTTGATTGTCTGAGCGAAATCCTAAATTCACCATCTGGGATCGGTTTTTTGGCTATAACTTTAGAACCAAATGCCCAATGCTAATGAGGTTTTGCACGATTATTGTAGGGTATATTGTCAACATTCCCAAAAAGTTACAAGTATCAATTACGTCATTTAGGGATTGGTCAGTCAATACTTAGGCAACATATACGTCAAAACATGTTATTTTTACGATTTATTTTCATGGATGTGAAACAAAATGTTGAAGAACAATTATAGTTCGTATATGTATTAATTGATTTCTAATCAACATTTGATAGACGGCATATAAAGTCAGACAAAAGTGTATTAGGGACTGGCCATTAATTACTAAAGCTGTCTCTGTATATTAAATGTGTGCCACTATAGGTCTATAATAGGCCTTGCAATTGTTATAGTTCATGCAAACATTACTATCTTCAGAAGATAGCAATTAATGACACGATGCCATGTTATGTTCCTAGCATTAAAATATATAATCATGGAAAATAATCATAATAACATTTATTTACAAAATAAATAAAGCCACATAAACAGAATGGCTAATACAAACAAAGATAGAAGAACGAAAAGTCACTTTGTGTATTAGGGACTGGTCATTATTTACTAACGCTGTCTCTGTATGTTAATTGTGTGCGACTATAGGTGTATAATAGGCCTTGTCATTGTTATAGTACATGCAAACATTACTATCTTCAGAAGATGACACGTTGTGTTCTTAGCATTGAAATATGAAATTATGGAAAATAAATAAAGTCACATATATCAAATAATGCGCCATGAAGACAAAACTCTAAGATAACGTGCCGATTATGTAAAAAATGGACTTTATGATCGTTTAGAAATAAGCTTAGAGGCACACACAAGAAGAAGAAAAATGGAAGCTTGGGCAAGGATTCGAACCTGGGGCCGCGGCGTGGAAGTCTCATATGTTAACCACTACACCAAGCGGGCGTGTGTGCATGTTGTAATTGAATTATACGCTATCAATACACGTGCATTGATATTGCAGCGGTGAACCATTGCAACGGTACACCATTACAACTCATCAAATTTCTCATTATTATGAAATGCAAAACTTTTTTTCTCAATGGATTAGTGTTTAGTGGACAATGTGAAACTCGTAGGCTATCTTTTAGAAGAAATGAATCGCATCTTCGGTATGTTTCAACGGTTCACCCCTGCTGAAATAAACATATATGACTATAGATTTATATTATTTCAGCAATGGTACACCGTTGAAAGGTAGGTATGCGGTGCTTAATCTTTGCTTAAAAAGGGTCTATACGAACGGTATTTGCCCTCTAATCCCTTATCCATTGAAAAATCAGTTCTGTATTTCGTAACAATGACACATTTGATGAATACTTATGGTGAACCGATGATCCATTGCGATGACAATACACGAGCATTGATAGCGTATAATTCAGTTACAATATGCACACACGCCCGGTTGGTGTAGTGGTTAACATATGAGATTTGCACCCCGCTGTCCCGGGTTCGAATCCTTGTCTAAGCTTCTATTCGATAATGATTTATTTGTTGCTTCTTTTTTCTAACAATCATGATTTGCATTATTTGTTTTTAATCAGCACTATCATTGTGTCTTCTATTTCTTGAATAATCATAATGTCCTTGATTTTGGTACCGAAAGAGTGCAGATGTACTCATTCTTATAAATGGGCGTAATGGCTTGACAACTTTGATTTATTGTCAAAACAAAACAGGCATATTTCATGTTAGGTCTATATTTTAAGTTATATAGACACTGGTATTAAGATATATAGATATAGATACTGGTCTTGAGATATATATAAATGACAGGAATATGTTTTCTCAACGTTTAGCTGATGATATATGAGGTCGAGCATCCATCTGAATTTAAATAACTGGTCATGTCTAAAGTTTCACTGCCATTTTAAGTGAAAAATATACCTCCGTATTTAAAAGTGACCGGTCCCTAAAAGAACGTTGACGCATATTGTTTGAACACGTGACCAGTGTTATAACCTATCTGTCCTCCAAATCTGGTGAAGAAATCTTTGTTTAATCTCATGTTATAGCCAAAAGACTTAACACAGATAATTTTTTTAGCAAATGACTCAGACAATCAAGGAAAAAAAGGTTGGCACACTTTGTCTTAATTACGGAAAAAACCCGCCCCTCTCCCCGGAGGCAATGTTGATCCGAGTCATATTATCAGAAGCCATGGTAGGTCCCCCAACATTGATTGATGGGGGATGGGGAAGGATATAAGAAAGGGGGAGACTTTTGCTTTCTATTAAACAGTGCTATGTCCCAAGTCTGATCTCAATTGCGAGCACAGGGATATTTGTAATAAGTTGCGTCAAGTGTGCCAACTATTATTTTCCTTGATTGTCTGAGCGAAATCCTAAATTCACCATCTGGGATCGGTTTTTTGGCTATAACTTTAGAACCAAATGCCCAATGCTAATGAGGTTTTGCACGATTATTGTAGGGTATATTGTCAACATTCCCAAAAAGTTACAAGTATCAATTACGTCATTTAGGGATTGGTCAGTCAATACTTAGGCAACATATACGTCAAAACATGTTATTTTTACGATTTATTTTCATGGATGTGAAACAAAATGTTGAAGAACAATTATAGTTCGTATATGTATTAATTGATTTCTAATCAACATTTGATAGACGGCATATAAAGTCAGACAAAAGTGTATTAGGGACTGGCCATTAATTACTAAAGCTGTCTCTGTATATTAAATGTGTGCCACTATAGGTCTATAATAGGCCTTGCAATTGTTATAGTTCATGCAAACATTACTATCTTCAGAAGATAGCAATTAATGACACGATGCCATGTTATGTTCCTAGCATTAAAATATATAATCATGGAAAATAATCATAATAACATTTATTTACAAAATAAATAAAGCCACATAAACAGAATGGCTAATACAAACAAAGATAGAAGAACGAAAAGTCACTTTGTGTATTAGGGACTGGTCATTATTTACTAACGCTGTCTCTGTATGTTAATTGTGTGCGACTATAGGTGTATAATAGGCCTTGTCATTGTTATAGTACATGCAAACATTACTATCTTCAGAAGATGACACGTTGTGTTCTTAGCATTGAAATATGAAATTATGGAAAATAAATAAAGTCACATATATCAAATAATGCGCCATGAAGACAAAACTCTAAGATAACGTGCCGATTATGTAAAAAATGGACTTTATGATCGTTTAGAAATAAGCTTAGAGGCACACACAAGAAGAAGAAAAATGGAAGCTTGGGCAAGGATTCGAACCTGGGGCCGCGGCGTGGAAGTCTCATATGTTAACCACTACACCAAGCGGGCGTGTGTGCATGTTGTAATTGAATTATACGCTATCAATACACGTGCATTGATATTGCAGCGGTGAACCATTGCAACGGTACACCATTACAACTCATCAAATTTCTCATTATTATGAAATGCAAAACTTTTTTTCTCAATGGATTAGTGTTTAGTGGACAATGTGAAACTCGTAGGCTATCTTTTAGAAGAAATGAATCGCATCTTCGGTATGTTTCAACGGTTCACCCCTGCTGAAATAAACATATATGACTATAGATTTATATTATTTCAGCAATGGTACACCGTTGAAAGGTAGGTATGCGGTGCTTAATCTTTGCTTAAAAAGGGTCTATACGAACGGTATTTGCCCTCTAATCCCTTATCCATTGAAAAATCAGTTCTGTATTTCGTAACAATGACACATTTGATGAATACTTATGGTGAACCGATGATCCATTGCGATGACAATACACGAGCATTGATAGCGTATAATTCAGTTACAATATGCACACACGCCCGGTTGGTGTAGTGGTTAACATATGAGATTTGCACCCCGCTGTCCCGGGTTCGAATCCTTGTCTAAGCTTCTATTCGATAATGATTTATTTGTTGCTTCTTTTTTCTAACAATCATGATTTGCATTATTTGTTTTTAATCAGCACTATCATTGTGTCTTCTATTTCTTGAATAATCATAATGTCCTTGATTTTGGTACCGAAAGAGTGCAGATGTACTCATTCTTATAAATGGGCGTAATGGCTTGACAACTTTGATTTATTGTCAAAACAAAACAGGCATATTTCATGTTAGGTCTATATTTTAAGTTATATAGACACTGGTATTAAGATATATAGATATAGATACTGGTCTTGAGATATATATAAATGACAGGAATATGTTTTCTCAACGTTTAGCTGATGATATATGAGGTCGAGCATCCATCTGAATTTAAATAACTGGTCATGTCTAAAGTTTCACTGCCATTTTAAGTGAAAAATATACCTCCGTATTTAAAAGTGACCGGTCCCTAAAAGAACGTTGACGCATATTGTTTGAACACGTGACCAGTGTTATAACCTATCTGTCCTCCAAATCTGGTGAAGAAATCTTTGTTTAATCTCATGTTATAGCCAAAAGACTTAACACAGATAATTTTTTTAGCAAATGACTCAGACAATCAAGGAAAAAAAGGTTGGCACACTTTGTCTTAATTACGGAAAAAACCCGCCCCTCTCCCCGGAGGCAATGTTGATCCGAGTCATATTATCAGAAGCCATGGTAGGTCCCCCAACATTGATTGATGGGGGATGGGGAAGGATATAAGAAAGGGGGAGACTTTTGCTTTCTATTAAACAGTGCTATGTCCCAAGTCTGATCTCAATTGCGAGCACAGGGATATTTGTAATAAGTTGCGTCAAGTGTGCCAACTATTATTTTCCTTGATTGTCTGAGCGAAATCCTAAATTCACCATCTGGGATCGGTTTTTTGGCTATAACTTTAGAACCAAATGCCCAATGCTAATGAGGTTTTGCACGATTATTGTAGGGTATATTGTCAACATTCCCAAAAAGTTACAAGTATCAATTACGTCATTTAGGGATTGGTCAGTCAATACTTAGGCAACATATACGTCAAAACATGTTATTTTTACGATTTATTTTCATGGATGTGAAACAAAATGTTGAAGAACAATTATAGTTCGTATATGTATTAATTGATTTCTAATCAACATTTGATAGACGGCATATAAAGTCAGACAAAAGTGTATTAGGGACTGGCCATTAATTACTAAAGCTGTCTCTGTATATTAAATGTGTGCCACTATAGGTCTATAATAGGCCTTGCAATTGTTATAGTTCATGCAAACATTACTATCTTCAGAAGATAGCAATTAATGACACGATGCCATGTTATGTTCCTAGCATTAAAATATATAATCATGGAAAATAATCATAATAACATTTATTTACAAAATAAATAAAGCCACATAAACAGAATGGCTAATACAAACAAAGATAGAAGAACGAAAAGTCACTTTGTGTATTAGGGACTGGTCATTATTTACTAACGCTGTCTCTGTATGTTAATTGTGTGCGACTATAGGTGTATAATAGGCCTTGTCATTGTTATAGTACATGCAAACATTACTATCTTCAGAAGATGACACGTTGTGTTCTTAGCATTGAAATATGAAATTATGGAAAATAAATAAAGTCACATATATCAAATAATGCGCCATGAAGACAAAACTCTAAGATAACGTGCCGATTATGTAAAAAATGGACTTTATGATCGTTTAGAAATAAGCTTAGAGGCACACACAAGAAGAAGAAAAATGGAAGCTTGGGCAAGGATTCGAACCTGGGGCCGCGGCGTGGAAGTCTCATATGTTAACCACTACACCAAGCGGGCGTGTGTGCATGTTGTAATTGAATTATACGCTATCAATACACGTGCATTGATATTGCAGCGGTGAACCATTGCAACGGTACACCATTACAACTCATCAAATTTCTCATTATTATGAAATGCAAAACTTTTTTTCTCAATGGATTAGTGTTTAGTGGACAATGTGAAACTCGTAGGCTATCTTTTAGAAGAAATGAATCGCATCTTCGGTATGTTTCAACGGTTCACCCCTGCTGAAATAAACATATATGACTATAGATTTATATTATTTCAGCAATGGTACACCGTTGAAAGGTAGGTATGCGGTGCTTAATCTTTGCTTAAAAAGGGTCTATACGAACGGTATTTGCCCTCTAATCCCTTATCCATTGAAAAATCAGTTCTGTATTTCGTAACAATGACACATTTGATGAATACTTATGGTGAACCGATGATCCATTGCGATGACAATACACGAGCATTGATAGCGTATAATTCAGTTACAATATGCACACACGCCCGGTTGGTGTAGTGGTTAACATATGAGATTTGCACCCCGCTGTCCCGGGTTCGAATCCTTGTCTAAGCTTCTATTCGATAATGATTTATTTGTTGCTTCTTTTTTCTAACAATCATGATTTGCATTATTTGTTTTTAATCAGCACTATCATTGTGTCTTCTATTTCTTGAATAATCATAATGTCCTTGATTTTGGTACCGAAAGAGTGCAGATGTACTCATTCTTATAAATGGGCGTAATGGCTTGACAACTTTGATTTATTGTCAAAACAAAACAGGCATATTTCATGTTAGGTCTATATTTTAAGTTATATAGACACTGGTATTAAGATATATAGATATAGATACTGGTCTTGAGATATATATAAATGACAGGAATATGTTTTCTCAACGTTTAGCTGATGATATATGAGGTCGAGCATCCATCTGAATTTAAATAACTGGTCATGTCTAAAGTTTCACTGCCATTTTAAGTGAAAAATATACCTCCGTATTTAAAAGTGACCGGTCCCTAAAAGAACGTTGACGCATATTGTTTGAACACGTGACCAGTGTTATAACCTATCTGTCCTCCAAATCTGGTGAAGAAATCTTTGTTTAATCTCATGTTATAGCCAAAAGACTTAACACAGATAATTTTTTTAGCAAATGACTCAGACAATCAAGGAAAAAAAGGTTGGCACACTTTGTCTTAATTACGGAAAAAACCCGCCCCTCTCCCCGGAGGCAATGTTGATCCGAGTCATATTATCAGAAGCCATGGTAGGTCCCCCAACATTGATTGATGGGGGATGGGGAAGGATATAAGAAAGGGGGAGACTTTTGCTTTCTATTAAACAGTGCTATGTCCCAAGTCTGATCTCAATTGCGAGCACAGGGATATTTGTAATAAGTTGCGTCAAGTGTGCCAACTATTATTTTCCTTGATTGTAGCTATATCAAATCAAAACCGTACATTTTAAAATATTATGATTTATTCCAATTATGAAACGCTCCAGAGACGAAATTCATTTATGCCAACCAGTTTCATATCAAAACCCCATCTTTAAAACATTGTGATTTATTCTGATTATACTTTTTAACTTGTAAATTACTAAATGTATTGAGTTGCTTACAATGTAGTACGTATTTTAAGACAACGGTATATGTAATGATAAGTTTACGATCAATTACATTGACGTTTAAATCATTTACGTGATTTGTGGGGTGTGTGTGCTTCACAGTTTTAAATGCTATACTTTATATCCAACCGTTTTAAATGCCAAGGTACATATATTTTTCAACTGAAAATCTAATTGTGATTCTGCATTAATGTCTTATCATCAAAACGCCATTTGTTTATCGTATGGGACTTGGTTAATGCAATAATATGTTAGCTGAAAATGTATCCATTAATCAATTTGCCAATTGTATATAAATAAAGCGCTACATTTTAGGCAAGATATTAAAAACAATTCATTATTTCATGAATAATCGCGATAGCTGCGTACCAAGTGCGTTCCAATCAAATTAATCGTTAGATGAGAACGCGCACGCCGAGCTCAGGTCACTAATAATTGCCCAAAAGTACTGCCCCAAAGTGTTCGATTATTTTGCTCATTGAACGACCAATAAAATTAACGCCTCACGCCCCTAAACTGAATATTCAATGAGCTATGAGGAAACACGATTAAAGCTTATTTCTGATTGGTTGAATGATAAAAAATATAATGAGGGGATGACCCGACTTGGACTGATTCAATAACTAAGAAGAGGTGGACAAAATAAACAGGAAACTAATTAATTATTAGCAAGATTATATCGGTACAAATCAACGATTTGGATAAATAGGCATCCTTTTCAGTAATGAATGAGAAAAATGACTGCTTAACAATCTGATTTTAAAACAAATTCACGAAAATATATGGGAAAGATAAAAAGATCAACTTCGAATGAGCTGTGCATCATGGAAAATTACACGAAACGTGAAATCATTTCTTTTCAAATTCAGGACAGCCCAAGATTTCATATAATCTCAATCAAATATAGACATGATAACTTATTTTTGAATTAGCATAAGTTAGGCTCCAATAAATGTTAGCAATAATTTAGAATTTATATTTTAATTTTGAAGTATGGCATTTTTATATTTGCCCTGTGTTTGACGAGAATGATGTCATGCCTATGGGGATTTTTCAAAAGGTGTTAATATGGCGTGTCATTTTTACGCCTTATCATGATTGATACCTTTCCAATTCTCTCACAACTCCGTGACGATCAAATCCTTGCGTTCATAATTCCCTTAATATGACGGTGAAAGGGAACAAATGATGAAGGTATGGCGTGCATTATGACATGTCCTACTTTTTGACAGTTTACTAATAATATGGTGATACTTGTTTTATCGGTGTTGAAAATAATTCTCTCGATGATTACCTTTGAGAATTTCCATGTCAAATTATCCCGGCAAGTAGGCTATTATAAATCGAATGTATACTGATGATTCGGTTTTTATGAAACGAATTATGGGCAAACACACGACCTATGGAGAATTCCGAGATAAAACTTAGCTAGGTCTTTTGTAAAAATCGTAATGTTTTCATAATTAAAACAAATTGCTGTAGTTAATAATAATGCACGATGTTCACCAAGTAATGTTTTTAGGTATATGAAACACCCGTGTATTACTTTAGTAATTATCACTTTCCAAAATGGCCGTCAGAGGTTGAGAGTTTAATTTAAAAGAGCCAACATATTATATCGCATTGTTTAGGTCATACATTTATCAGAAATGTTATGTACAATATCGGACCTTTTCCAGTACTCTGAGCGCCAATTTGAAAAGTGACTTCTACAATAAAATCGTGGTCTAGACATTAATAACAAGCGTGAACTGATTCTTTCTGTGGCCAATAACTATGGTTTGATCAGTTAGAATTTGGCGAAGCCTCATTACAGCAGCGAATGAATACAGAAGAACGCGGGCGCTCATGAGCGACAACACCGGCACTGTGCATCATACGTGACGCGTGCTTGGGCCAAAACAGCGTGTGGCCATAACCACGCACGTACGCTCTGATAAAAACAGAATATTTCTCGCCAATTTGGAACTGATTAAACTATAGAATCGAAATAAAACCTTGACTTAGGCCGCACTACCAAATTTGTCCATATGGTTCATACGTATAAGTGACTTGTAAATAAGCCTTAGCACTTTCCACGCGGCTTTTGGTTTTACCATATAGGCCTATAGGGCCTATACAAAACAATTTTGTTCAGAAACCTTTCCCAACTTCCGAGGTCTTTCTCAAGGATTACTGAATGTTTGTACTTATTTTAATTAAATTCTCATGGTGATTCCAAATATGGTAATGAAATTCAATTAATTTGACATTTTTCAAACATTTTGTGAAATTTTGGAATGTTGTCTGCAGCTGCCTGCCGCGTGGAAAGTGTTAAGCGTCATTGTGAGTGGATAATTTGTCATCACTATCAAACACTTGTTGTAAGAGCCAACATCATTGGGCTATTCTAATTGAAATCCATACACCCTTTGGAAGACATGACCTTAATCTTTCACACAGCGAGTGTATATAGATTTCAAATGGAGTCACCCAGGCCATATAGGTAACACATCGTTTGAAATTCACACTTTTAGGGGGAAAGATTAAGGTAATGTCTTCCATAGGAGCGTATGGATTTCAGGTTGAATAACCCATTTGCCGATAATATGGTGCAGTGTATTCGTAATTTCCATTGAATCCAGCTTCCGGCAGCTTGGTGCTAAGCATTGGTTTCCAGTTTCCAATACGATTTATTCCGTTAAATATATACTACCGGGTTCCAAATTGTCGGTTCCTTTCATCTATGCTTAGCACCAAGCTGCTCAAAATGAGATTATTTTCATTATGAATCTTGGGTCGTTTCAAGGTTTTAAAAGTTCATCTTTTGTTTGCTTCTTACAGATTTGATATCTCACTCACGTCTATATACACTGACGACATACGGTGTGGCTTTAGGATAATAATACACCGTTACCATGGCAGCTATGGAATACAACCCATTTGTCCGTGAATGGACTTTATTACAGGAATAATCAACCGTTATATCGCAACTGTTACAGCTACGACATCTTAACGGAATCGATCACCTATCTTATTCACATCCGGTTTATAAAGTATCGATCCCTGAAATGGCTATTAGAAAATCCCCGGTTCTCCCAATCATCACTGCCATATTAACCCTTATACTACTGACTGCGTTCACGGTGTTTTCCATTGGGATTGTAACTGATGAGGTGGATGACAAGGATCCGGACAGTCTCAGTGAAAATAGCCAACAGCAGCAACAACCTGACGTCGTCCCGAAGGAGATCCACTACTTTGAGTCTTTAGAATGGATCCATTCTATGGAATCACGTGGTCAGGACTTTTACATTGTTGTGTTTGATGTCGGTACTACTGGAACTCGCGCGCACGTGTTTCACTTTGGGAAATCAAATCACGGTAAGGGACGCACCATTTCATTTTCAGGGGGGGGCATGGAAGTTGGGGTCGGGCGGAATTTTTTTTTTTCTCCACCGAAGTAGGCGGAATTTTTTTTTTTTCGCCGCCTCGGGCGGCAAGTTTTTTTTTTGTTGTTGCAAATGCGGCAAAGTTGTTTTTTTTAGGGTTTTACTGTTTTTCTTTATATTGAGGTGGGTGAGTCATCTTTTTTTTTTTTTACTCAGCAGTGGGTCATCTTTTTTTTTTTTTCCTTGTTGGTGGGCAAAGTTTTTTTTTTTTTCCTGGATAGTGGGCAAAGTTTTTTTTTTTTTTAAAACTTCCATGCCCCCCCCCCCCTGAGTATCTAATGGTGCGTCCCTAAGGATGTAAGCTATTTATACAAAGTAATGGAGTATCTTGAAAGTAAATGGCGTCAGTGCTGTTAACACTTTCCACGCGGCTATTGGTTTTACCATAACAGATTTTTCATAAACCTTTCCTAACTTTCAAGGTCCATCTTAAGGATTGCAGAACCAATACTAGGCATGTTTGTACTTATTTCAATGCATTTCTCATGGTGATTCCTAATATGGTAATGAAATCAAATAATTTTGACATTTTTGAAACAATTTGTGAAGTTTTGAAATGTCGTCTGCAGACGCCTGCCGCGTTAAAAGTGTTAAAAGGTGAAATCCACGTGGAGATCGTGCTTTAGGCCCCACTGCAAAACCAATACTTAGTTGCTTGTAAGTTATACTTATACGATAGTCGCCATAGTAATATTTTGTATCATCATACGTAAAAACACCAGCAAAAATGTAACTAAGATCAACGCAGACATTTCTATATACTTTTGGAAATATGTGCATTGGTGTTTGTCTCCGTTCGATCTTCATAGGCACTCGTACCGTGTTTACGTACGGTGCAGAAACAATACTTCTTTGACAACTATCGTACAAGTCTTACGTACAAGACATGTATACCTATGAGTCCTGCGTACTACTTTTACAATGCGGCCTTAGGACATATATTTGTTACCATACATTTGGTACCAACTAGCCGTTTGATAAATCTGCTTCAACCGCCTGGTCTGTAGATCATAATTTCACTAAAACTCTTACCAGCCCGATCCTTTGGGAATATCTCAAGGTTGAGATTTCTCCATTTATCTCTATTTCATCTGTCACCAAATGAACATGTGTAAGTCAGTTCACCCTAGGTGAACTGGCCAGAGTGGACCTTTGCCTTTTCCAGAACAAGTGAAACAGGCCAAATAAATTAAATATCTCATTTATTTAATGCGTTTCATTTATTTACACTTATTGTTTGAGGGGTTTGAAACTGTTTATCCAAAAATAATAATAACATTTGTAAAAGCTTTTGCAGTCAATGCCCTCTGGGTTTTTACTAGAGATTAATCTCGGTAAAACAAACACGTTTACCGCTCGCATTCACAAGTACGTCATTATATCAAGGTTAACTAATATGATATCAATGCACGTGTTTGGGAATGTATGCAAAATAATATTTCATTATCTAATGGCTGTATTATTAATATTTTTTATATTTTAGAAAAATAGTATCTGAGATGAGAAAGAAAGACTTATAAAGACCTATAGGGGACACAGACCGAAACTAATTCTTATCTACATATTGACATTCCTTCACGTTGGTTTGTCTTCAAGTCACTCAGGAATCATACAGTTGGAAAGCA